>PVJH01038219.1:0-17325 GCA_004026705.1 Nesogale talazaci | reverse complement strand
GGGGGGGGGTGTTGTTTTGTTTTGTTTTGTTTTATCAATTAATGTTTCCAAGCCTCTTCATTCACTTTCAGCAAGCCAGGTCGTGTCCTCTGCCTAGCAAGCTTTTCTCCACTCTTGATGGGGTGTGCTTCTTCACACAGTTCCCTTTCTCAGAGCACAGAGAGAATAAACATGGTGACATAGTATGACCCTGATGCGTGCCTTTCCTGAGTCTAAGCCTGGCGACAGCTCCTTGTTCTGTGGACACGACTGCTTCTGGTTCTATGCACAGGCTCCTCGTGAACACACTTAAACTTTCTGTAATTCCCCTTCTTTACAAAGCTAGCCATAGTGCGTTAGGGCCCGTGTAAATGCCTAGTCAATGGAACACAGGTAAACATCTTTCTGATAGTGTCCACTTTCAGCAAACATTCATCTGATGTCAGCAACAATATCCTCTTCCCATGATTTCTGGTGAACTCAACCTGAATATCTGGCAACTCTCTGTGAATGTACTGCTGCAATTGAATATCTTCAACACAATCGTACTTGTATGTGATACTGATAGTCTTATTTGATAATCTCCACGTTCTGCTGGGTCACCTGTCTTTGGAATGAGCACAGACATGAATCTCTCCCAGTTAGTTTGTCAGGTCTTCCAAATTTCTTGGCATTGACTTGTGAGTGCCTGACGTCTTACATCATTCTGTTGAAGCATTTCACTTGGCCGATTCCTGGAGCTTTGTTTTTCATGAATTCCTTCAATGCCATTAGGTTTTGATCATATGCTCCCTCCTGAGGTGATTGAATGTTGACCAATTATTTGGGTACCCTGACTCTGTGTACTGTATCTTCTCTCAATGCTTTCTGCAGCAGTCAGTAATGTCCTCCAAGACTTCTTCAATATTGAAACTCAAGGCTCAAATGTTTTAGTTCAGTGTTTTATTCTCATTTGAGAATCCAGGTCTTTGTAAATTTCATTATAACATTTAGCTTGTCTGCTGGAGTTGCCTTTTGAAATTTTCTGTTCTTTTACTTCATCACTTTAGCTACTCTATGATTGAGGGCAAGTTTCAAAGTCTTTGCTGATATCCACTTTGATCTTTTCTTTTCTATTTTTTTTTAAATGACCAGTTTGTTTTCTTCATGTGTGATGTTCTTAATGTCATCCCACAACTCGTCTGGTCTTCAGTCACCAGTGTCCACAGCATCAAATCTGTTCTTGAAATAGTCTCCAAATTCAAGTGGTGTATACTCATGCCTTGACTCTCGTGGGCTTATTTTACTTTTCTTCCGCTTCTATTTGAACTTGCACTTGAGTAATTGATGGTCTCTTCCAAATTAGGCACCTGGTCTCGTCTTGGCCGATGATACTGAGATCCTCTATTGTTTTTCCCACAGATGTAGTCAATTTTATTTCTGTGTGTTCCATCTGGTGGAACTGATCCCATCAATGTTTATGTTGTTGAAAACAGGTAAGACATCTTCAGTTCAGAGGTAATTGGTCTTGCCAGAAATCTATCATGCCATCTCCAGCTTAGTTTCTACCACCAAAGACCATTTTTCCAGATACTCATTCTTCTTGTTTCCAACTTGCACATTGCAATCACCAGTAGTTATCAGTGAATCTTGACTGCATGCTTGACATATTTCACACTGAAGAAACTTGTAGGATTCTTCAATTTCATCATCATTTGCTTCAGTGGCTGGAATGTAAATTTGAATAATCATTTTACCCAGTTTTCCTTATAGGCATCTAGGTATTATCCTATCACCTACAACATTGTACTTCAAGATAAACCATGAAAATGTTATTTTTGATGAGGAATGTGATGCTGTTCCTCTGGAATTTGTCGTTCCCAGTGTCTTAGGTTCCCTAGAGAGACAAAACCATGGATACACACATGCACACTCACACACACACAAATTTATATGAAGAAAAGGGGTCAAGCAGTTGTAGACGTTGGCAAGTCCAGTCAAAGTCCAGGCAGGTTCCGAGTTTCTGAGTCTAATGTTAGGCTGGAGGTTCCTCCTGACTGGTGAAGCTTTAGGGGCTAAAGAGCCCAAGATCAGCAGGAACACCACAGGCTGGTCGCTGCAGAGGCAGAGGAACACAAGGTCAGTGCATTGTCTCAAGTCCAGAGAACCCGAAGTAGTAAGTTAGATTCAGGATCCAAACCAAGCACAAGGCAAGCAAACGTTTCCACAGTGTCCACTTCTATGGGAAGCGGGCCGCACGCTCGAAGAAACTTCCTTTCCATTGCACTGGGGCTGTGACCCAACTAAGGGGATTGAACTCCATCCTAGTCTTTGCACTATGGCCTGGCTGCTCACAACAGATGCTCTTATAGAGTGGATGGCGTTGTGGAGGCCACACCGTGGAGGACGACCCCCTGAGAATCCTCGCTATGCCAAGTTGATACCAAACTTGGCGATCACGCTTGGCGTGCCAAATCACACGCTTGTCTGGTACGTCGTGACTGCCTGATTGCACACCAGTGAAAACCAGCCCCTCGAAGCTCACCTGTTGGCACCATGGCGGCAGTCATGGGCTCAAACTTAATGATGACTGTGTGGCTGGTGCAGGGCCGCCCAGTGTTCTGTTCTGCTGTGCAGAGGGTCGCTATGCGTTGGGGCAGATTTGAAAGCATCTGACAACAACAACGACAGCCACAATCATAGACAGGTACATCGCGAGTGACATTTCGTTTTTAATGGCTTCCCCTTTGACATTCACATTCTGCCAGCCGTTCCCGTTCTGACGTTTAGTGGAGGCTTGCAGCGGTTTTTCGCCCTTTGAGTCATGCCCCATTTGCCCACGAAAGCCCTCAGAGCATCGCTCCATCCTTCTGGGCAACTTCACTCTGAGGAGGCAGCTCTTTTAGTGCCTCCCAACTTGAGGGGCTCATCTTGGGGTGCTTTTCAGAAATGTTCCACTGCTATTCGTAAGGTTTTCGATGACTGGTCCCTCAGAAGCAGACTGCCTCTTCCTTCTGCCGGGTCTTCTCTTAGTCTGGAAGTCCCGCTGAAACTTGTCCACCACGAGCGACTGCTGCTATTTGAAACACCGGGTGGCATATGTGCCAGCAGCATGGCGGCGTGAGAGCCAGCACAGCGCATGAGCGGACAGCAGCAGGTTATCTTTAGAAGCCACTGTTCCAGCTTCCAGTGGCGTCACTCTAGATAAGGGACCAGGATGGAGACTCCAGGCACACAGGACCATGTGTGCCGGGGCCTCGCCCACTTCGTGGGGAAGTGGAATCGCAAGATGGTGGCATTTTTACATGAACCTTTTGGAAGCCCTATTCTATAGAAACCTGATGTTCACAGGCATGCAGAAGGAGGAGAGAGCAGTGTCTCCTCGTAAGGGATCAATCGGATATGCATATAGACGACAAGCAGACGAGCAAACAAGCACAGCTCCTGATCCATAGAGGATACCAGAGACCCAAATCGCTTCACACGCATCATAGACCAAAACCCAGAATGATACAATTTCAAGAAGGTTTTTTTTTTTTTTTCTAGGAGTTTTATAGGGCTTGGAGGAGGAAATGTTTCCAGGCTTTGGGCTAAACAAAGATTTCTTAGACATGCAACCCAAAGTGCCAACCAAAAATTTAGACTTCATCCAAGTGCCCTTTGGATGGCTCTGCGGAGGGAGCGAGGAGGCAAATCTCAGACCAGGAGAGGTTGCTCACCAAGTTGACAGCTAATCAAAGATATAGCCGACTTTGCACCAGGGCTGTTGGACTGACCTCTCGGGGACTGCTTTCCTGGCTGGGTCCTGAGAGTATAATACGAGAGACCTGCACCGACATGAAGGAGCCTCAGAAGCCGCACGCGGAGGGGAGAATGCAGTGGAAGCATGCAGACAGCACGATTCCTTCTCCAGATAGTACAGGAAGCAGACCTGAGGGTGTAAGTGACCATCACGAGGAGGAAAACCACCCTGAGAAGGAATTGGGGTAGCACATAGGAGATGGGGTTGTCCTACTACTCAAGGGGAGAGGTGAGCAGATTCTTGGGGGGTCCCCACACCCCCAGCGCCTGTGGACTCAGGGCACACGTAGGCAGGGTACTCTCAGCAGCTTTTCTCAGATACACACTTGGGGCCAGTTCACCTCCACCAGCCCAGACACCGCAGTGCCCTGTCTGTCAGATGGGTGTGTCTGAACCACAGGCTCTATGACAACCCCCAACAGTATCCCATTGAAAGGACCCTGGCGGGGGCAGCTGACTCACTGCCATCCCTACCAGGGCTGCAACTTGCCGTGCTTCTGGTTCGGGGCTCTGCTTCTGGGGCAACCAAATGGAGACAGGGGCAAACTTGGGGAGGCAGTTCTGTCATTCCTCTTTAAATACACTTCTGGGGGGAATGATGCACATTCACCATGGAGAAAGCACATAAAATTCCTAAGAGGGTGCAAGCAAGGTGAGAGCGAACTTTGAAAATAAGTGGTGGACTCTGGAGGGCAGTGTGGAATGGAAGAGAGACCCCCAAAGCCAGGGCCCCATTCTCTGTCACCCGGTGTTTCTACGGCAACATCTGAGTTCCACTCATGGAAGGCCCTTCAACTCATAGAAAGAGCCTTGGGGCTCAGGGGACAGAAAATCAGTCAGGGGCAGTAGGATGGTCCTGGCTGATTTGGGGGCAAAGAACAGAAAGCTGTGGTGGGGAGGTGGTGGGGCATCTTAGTGATGGGTCCTGGGGCTGGAAAGGGTGGTAGGGTAGATTAGATGCTCTTAGTTTCCTAGTCCTGCTGCAACAGAAAAGTCACAAGTGAAGATCTTGAAAGAAATGCCTTGTCTCACAGGAAAGGGGTCTGGAGTCCCAGTTCAATGGATGGCACTCAGGGGGCTTTCCTTTCTGGTCTATTTCAACCTTTAGTCTCTCTTAGCAAACCTTGGTGTTCCTGGCTTTGTGGATGAGCCTGCCTTTGTCATATGCCTTTCTCTCCCCAACCTCCCCTCCTCCACACTCAGTATGTGCTTCTGCACCTATTTGCTCTCCTTAAAACTCAGAAGGCATCAGGCTTAGGGACCACTTTGGCACCTTGTTAACGTGCACAGAAAAAAAGCACACAAGCCAATGCTCTTTCCAAGCAAGAGGACACCACAGGTACAGGGACCAGGACTTGTATACCTCTTAGGGGGACACAGTTCAATCTACACAGATGTCCGTGTCAACCCATGGCCCCACAGCTCTGTGAGTCCCTCCTGCTTGCCTCTCCCCGCATTTTCTTTTCCTTCCTCCCTTCCATTCCACCGACCCCTCGGTCCACTGAGCCCTCTCCCAGATCCCCTCGCTGCTCCCCCTTTTCTTGTGTGCCTGCCCTGCCCTTCCTTTCTCTGCACTCAGCTTCCCGGGGGGCTTCTGTAAGAAGGAGGGAGAAGGGAGAGGAGTAGCACCTGGCTAGGAAGGGGAGGACGTGGCTCCCCTGTTGTTGAGGTGCGCTCCTGTCCCAGTTGGGAGCCGACATGGCCTTCCACCCGCTGCCCGTTTGTCGCTTGCTCAGGCCCTGTCTGCGCCGCGGTGATGGCTGCAGAAGACATGTTCCAAGCTCACAGCTGATGTCCCTGCTCGACCTTGAGCCTGAGCTATTTCCAGCAGCACAGCATTTTTCTCCCTCCTCTCTTATTTATTTATTTAATTTATTGAGCTATAATTAGCCCCACGTACCATTCCACAGTTCAATCCTGTCGAGAAGGGCAGGGCAATCGCCGCCGCCACAATCGACTTTGGACCTTTCCTTGCTTCTTGTCCCCACTGATGGTGACTCATCGTTTCCCCCCACCCGCCCCTTTCTGTTCCGGCAAAACCAAACCAGACCATGGTCCCTGCCATCGAGTTGAGGCTGACTCATCCCGACTCTCTCCCACAGGGTGGACCTGCCCCTGGGGGGGGCTGAGACGGATGCTTTATGGAGTAGAAGGCCCCGCCTGTCTCCTGAGCAGCTGACGCTTTCGAACTGCTAACCTTGCAGTGGGCAGCCCGGTGGGTAACCACGAACCCACCAGGGAGATCATAAATCCACCCAGCCAGGTTTCCCTCCCCAGATCAACATGCAAAACAAGGGCCAACAAGGACCCAGCAACTACGAGCATGTGAGCCAGGTAAGGACCTCTAGGAGAAAGCAGGGAATATTCAGAATTTCGGGTAAATTTACATGGGATCGGAAGGAGATCAAATCACAAGCTGTTACATTCTAAGTACAGCTGCTAATGCACACTTTACAATCTTTTTTTTTTTTTTTTTGGTCTGAAGTTAAGGCTGCTAACAATCATAGCCTAGGTACATTTGTGGTCCACAGTAGACTCAATCCACATAGAAACCCTATACGTGGATTGGGGGCTACTACTAGCATCCATAGCTTTCCACACTCCAGGTGTTTAGAATTTAGGTGCCAGTCCCATCCCCTCCTCCAGGTTTAGATTTTATTATATGCAATCCTTGGATCACACAGATCGATGTGCTTCTTGAATGGAAACTTGATTCCCCCCCTTAGATGGCTGCTTGTTGGAAGACAAGCCTTAAGGACCCCAGGCACTATTTCCAGGATAGCCTGCCACCCTCGGATTTCTTCACCACACTTTGCAGGTCATCAGTGATCTCATCAGGGTGGGTCATGCCATAAGAAAGAATTAAGTGTTCTTCTATTAGCTACGATCAAATGAGAGTTTCAAATCATTCATGTCACTGTGATTTCTGTAAGTCCATGGTTCATTTTTAGAGACACCATCGCCATTTTATTTTAGTGCATCATAAACCGTACCCATGGGATTTATTTAAGATAATTCTATTGGCAGTAACATTGTTTTAGTCAATGATTCAGCAAAGGACTTTATACATGTGTAGGACTTACTATTCAACGCTGATACTTGAATTTTCATTGGGGTATCTTCAAAGCGTGAGTGACTGGACATTAGTTACATACATTCTGAGGGTGGGAGATGGCACTGTATTCAACAGCACTCATTTACAAAGGCACTTGCCTGGTAGACTAATACAGGTCACATAAAGGTAGAGAGAGCATGAAAACAGGAAGCACATGTTGGTACCCAGTCGGTCCTCATTGAGCACCCTAAGAACAATAAGTTAAACCCACCCCAAATCCAATGGCGACCAATTTCCTAACCTTTGGGTAGCAATTGACTGCTTCTTTTCTCACCAGGGCATTTCAACTTAAAGTTCAAGGGTGCATTTCCATCGCTTGGTTCTGCTAGAAATGAGTTTAGGGTGATATCCAGTTCATTAAATGGGGTTTTCATTTGGGGTACGTCTGGTGTGCTCTGTGACAGGTGTTGTGTACCTCAGAGTTTAATGTCTGAGTTGCCTGTCTCTTGTCGCCTGGGTCATCAGGAGTTGATTAAAAGTTAGGTAAAAAAATTCTCAGTTAGAAGCTTAATACTGGGGCTGAGCCCTGGTGGCGTAATGGTTGTGCGCGGGACTGCGGCCCACTGGGCTGGAGGTTCAATTCCAACAGTGGGGCTGGGCCTCCTACTCCCACCACCGGAGAGCAGTGATGCCCTAAAAAAAAAAAAGAAGCCTAATACTGAGTGCATTTTCCCCGTGGAGTCTCCATAAGCCATGTTAAGTGCTTTTCTCAATGGTGGGCTTCCCTAATCAGCCCACCCACCACAGAAGTTCAATTTTCCCCTTCAGTACAGACATGACTTCCCACCCCTTCCTCTAATTTGATCTCCCAGTAAAGTCCACCAATTACTCTGTTAATTTGGGGTGGCAGTAGAACACTGTTATATATATGATGGGGGCTAATTGGCCTTCTCCCTCTGAAATGGGAAACTGACCCCATCTGTTGCCAGGCCACCTTTTGTGGTGGTTAGTCTGCTTGTGGTTTTTGAAGTGTTCTAATGAGGGGATGATATGTAGTTTATGGGGGCCAGATAGGCACACTGCCTCCATGCTGTTTTATGGTTTCATCACTGCTTCCTGGGAATGCATAGTTTCCATTGTCTGGATGGGCATTTGGGCGATTTCCAACTTCTTGCTATTATGAGCTTTGCTGCTATGAACATGGGAGAGCAAATATCTGTTCATGTCCTGTCTCTTACTTCTTTGGGGCACCTGCCCAGTAGAGGTCTTGCTGAGCCTGATGGTATTTCTATCCCCAGTTATTTCAGGAAGCGTTATCATTTTCCACAATGGTTGTACATGTTTACAATCCCAACACCAACCTCTCCACATTCCCTCAAGCATGTGTCTCAACAGAACATTTTACTGGGCCACTGACAAGCCCATGCAAACATTCCCTAAAATATGCCTTTGTCTTGTCTTAATTTTATTTATAAAAGGACGAGGGAACCAGTTTTAAGTTCTTCTCTGTGAGCTGCAGGACAGGCAGGAAAATGAAGTCACGTGAGCATAGCCTTGTCCAAGAAGTATCTAGAAGATCATACTCTGCTGGGCATGGATGGAGCGAGTTCCTCGATGTTCCCCTTCCTTGCTTTTCCACCCGGTGGGCACATGCTCTTGCAGCTGGTGATGGAAGGACAGGTTCTTCCTGAGATTACTGACCCCCAAAGACAGGCTGTGCAGTCAGAACCAGTGACATCTGTGAGATAGTCTGCTGTGGTTTTGGCAAAGCAAACACTATCAAAAGAAACGAAATCTCCCAACCAATTGCTACCAAGCCAACACCAACTCGTGAGGGCCCCACGTGCATCAGAGCCAAATCACGGGTTTTCAATGACTGCTATCTCCGGCGGAGAACACCAGGCCTTTCTTCCAAGTTTTCTCTGGGTGGACTTGAGCCTCCAATCATTTGGTTAGTGACCGGGTACCCAATCGTGTGTGCTGCCCAGGGAAACAGAAGACCAAGACAGAAGTAGTCCTTAAGAATCCTTTTTTCAAGACTCCCTTATGAAAAGTTGCTTTTGAATGCGAATGGTTCCCTGGGTGACTGAACAAGAGCAGGGACAGACTAAGGGGGTGCGAAGGATGGCTGTCCCCACCCGAGGTGACCCAAGATGAGGGGAAGGCACGTGTGACCTCAGGCAGCAGTGGGAGAAGAAGACATACTCTGAAATTCCCACCTAAGTGAGGGATGATTTCCCTCTCGTATTCAAGCAGGGCTTCCAGACTCCACCTTTCTGATTCTGCCTCGGATCATAGATGGACTTCAGCCACTTTGAGGGATACGAACTGTGAACTCATTGACAAGTGTACAATGGGCACGAGGCCTGCCAGGACCCCAGCCACGATGTCCCACAGGGCTCACAGGTGTGCTTAGCTCATGGAATGACCCCCAGCAGAGACAGCAGTCTGATGGTCAGAAACAGCCAATGACTGCTGCCTTTGGAAGACAAAGTGTAGGGCACCGCTCAAGACTCACTGCAGCTAGATTTTGCAGAAGCTGGTTGTGATCATGGGCCAGGTTGGGGAACAGCTGCTGGGCAGGGGCAGGTGGCTGGGAGGCACACTGAGATCTTGAGCTCCATGTTGAGAGTGAAGGACAGAACAAGTGGGCAAAAGCCGTGTGCGTCAGGGACAATTGTCCCCTGGGTGACCTCCAGGTCTCCATTCTGGGTCATGTGGAGTCCTCCAGTGCACTTTGCTCTCTGGGCAGGAAAGAGCTGATGAGCCACCATGGGTCCCCTCAGCTCCTGCATCTTCGACTCTGAGGACCGTCATCATCCAGTCAAACCCTTAGAAGATTTGAGATCTCCAAAGACCAACCTTGGAAAGCACTTGAATGCCCTCTAGATCTGTCTTCTGACCTCCATAATGAAACGCTATGTTCAGATCTCTCTTAAATGTTTTTGCTCATTTGTTTTTTTCATAAATAAAGCATAGCCAATGGAATAATTTCCTTTTGTTTTGTGTTGCTTCAGCTGCTAGGAAGGCTATGTTGCGTGCATTTGAGAACTGTCATTCTGTAACTTCTACCTAGAACCTACACTAATCTAGTGTTCAGTGTGACACCACACAAGGATCGAGAAGAAAGCAAAGTTGTCATTATTTATGGATGATGTTTGTTTGCATGTAAAAATCCCAAAGAATCAGCAGACACTAAAATTATGAACATACTAGGAAAATTTCATGAAGGAGTCACTAGATACAAAATTAATATACAGATACTATTTGGATGAAAATGGGATATTAAATATCTCAGAATAAATCTAAAAAAAGATGCATAAGGCAAATTTTAAAACTTCCTTTAGATTTATTTTGAATACACTTTTTCTTGTTGTAAAAACACATACAACACATTTGCCAATTTAACAGTTTACACATATACAATTTAGTGGCAGCGACTACATTACTTTTGTTGTGCAATCACCATCACTATCTGTGGCCAAATTTTCCATTACCATAAACAGAACTCAATGTTGCCTAAACAATGACTCAAAAATATGGAATGCTTCAAGAATTTCCTTATGTAAGGGCCATGCTAATCTTCTCTGTATCACTCCACTGTCAGTGTACGTACTAGTGAAGTGAGCATAAGGTACTATTTTTAAAAGATGTAAATAAATGAAGTGGCATATTCATGGATAGGGGCACATATTATAAAGATGACAGTTCACCCCAAATGGGGGCAGAGATTTAATGAATTTCTTCCATTAAAAAATCATTTTATTGGAGGCTGTACACTCATCACAATTCATACATCCATCCATTGTGTCAAGCACATTTGTTACATCATCATTTTCAAAGCATTTTCTTTCTACTTGAGCCCTTGGTATCAGTTCCTCATTTCCCCCCTTCCTCTCCATCCCTTCCTTCCTCATGAAATCTTGATAATTTATAAATCATTATTTTTCATGTCTTCCACTGCCCAATGTCTCTCTTTACCCCTTATCTGTTGTCCATCTCTCTGGCACAGAGATATAGGTAGGTCATTGTGATCAGTTCCCCCTTTCTCCCCTTACCTTCCCCTGGTATGGCTACTCTCAATAATGGTCCTGAGGGGTTTTTATCTGTCCTGTATTCCCTGTTTTCCAGCTCTTATCTGTACCAATGTACATGCTCTGGTCTAGCCAGATCTGTAAGGTAGAATCAGAGTCATGACAGTGGGGGTGAGGAAGCATTAAAGAACCAGAAGAAAGGTAGATGTATCATTGGTGCTATACTGCACCCTGACTGGCCTGTCTTCTCCTCGTGATCCTGTAAGGGGATGTTCAATTACCTACAGATTGGCTTTGGGTCTCCACTCTGTACTCCCCAACCACATTCACATTGACAAGATTTTTTGCACTGGGTGTCTGACGCCTGATACCTGACCCCGATGACACCTCATGATCACACAGGCTGCTGTGCTTCTTCCATGTGGGCTTTGTTGCTTTTCAACTAGATGGTTGCTTGCTTATCTTCAAGTCTTTAAGACCCCAGACACTATATTTTTTTGTATTCGGGCACCACAAATTTTCTTCATTACCTTTTCTTATGCACCTATTTTATCCTCAGCAATTGTGTTGGGAAGCTGAGCATCACGGAATGCCGGGTTATTAGAACAAAGTGTTCTTGTGTTGAGGGAGGGCTTGAGTAGAGGCCCAATGTCTATCTGCTTTCTGAATACTAAACTTATAACTATGTGCACATAGATCTATTTCCCCATTGTCATATATAAATATATTTACATATGTACATGCCTATATTTAGATCTCTATAAATGCCCTTTGCCTCCTGGTTCTTTCCTCTGTTTCCTTTTACTTTCCTCTTGTCTCATTATCATGCTCAGCCTTCATTTAGGTTTCAGTAGTCCCTCTTGGTTACATTGCCTTGATCAAGCCCTACCAGACCTCCTACACCCTCCTCCCCATTGATTTTTCAGTTACTTGTTTCCTTGTCCCTGGGTTTGTTAACATCCACTTCCTTTCCCCTACCTTCCCCTCTCCTGTGTTCCCCCTGGAAATGTTGTACTGTTGTTTTCTACTCTGACTTGTCTATTTCACTTATCTAGATAGACATGCAGAGATAATAATATGCACAAACAAAAGACCGAGCAAAACAAAGAAACAATAGAAAGTAAAACAATAAAGGAAAGGTGGTGTAGGAAAGGGGAACCGACCACAAAGATCTACATCTAGCCCCATCCCTGGGGGACAGACAACAGAAAAGTAGGTGAAGGGAGACATTGGACAGGGTACATCATGACAAAATAAAAATAATTTATAAATTATCAAGGGTTTGTGATGGAAGGACCGGGGAAAAAGGAGCTGACACCAAGGGCTCAGTAGAAAGTAAATGTCTAGAAAATAATGATGGCAACCTAGGTACAAATGTGCTTGATATAATTGATGTATGGGTTGTTTGTTACAAGACTATAAGAGCCCACAGTAAAATGTTTTTTTGTTGTTGCTCTTCTAGATATTATTATAATCTATAGTCCCATTGTATCAAGCCTAATTGTACAATTGCTGCCATCATTTTCAATACATTTTTTTCTTTTTGAACTCCTTGATAGCAGCTCCCTTCCCCACCCTACCACACCCTGAACCCTTAATATAGTATATAGTATATTATTATTATATTGCTTTCTTTTGCCATAACTTACACCATCTCGCGTATCCATTCACCTGAAATTCTTATGTTCGTTCTCTTTGAGTGGGCTTATACAGTCATCATTGCTATCAGTTTCCTTCCCCCCACCCCCTTTATGCCTCCCTTCCAATCAGGGAGTCATTTCTCTCTTTGTTTCTGAGGGGTTTGGCTAGCTTGAATTTTGTGCATCAAAAGATCTTGACTGTAAAAATGTACATACACAGGTCCAGCAAGACTTAGTGAAATAAATCTAAAGCCATAATGGTGGGAGGAGGACATTTTAAAGAACTAGAGGATAATTATTTGCTTCATCAGTACTCTACTGCACCCTGGATATATTGTCCCATAGACATGGCCCTTCTGTGAGGGACTGTGCAATTCTCTTAGGGTTGCTTATGCTCCTTCACGTAGATTTAATTGCTTTTTTTTTAATCATGTTATTGGGGCTCAAACAGCTCTTATCACAATCCATGCATCGATCCGTTGTGTCAAGCACATTTGTACTTTTTCTGTATCATCATTGTCAAAACATTTTCTTTCTACTTGAGCCTTTGCTATCAGCTCCTCATTTTTTCCCTCTCTCTCCTCCCCTCTCTCCTTCATGAACCCTTGATATATTTTTTTTGAGCATCACTGCTCTCCGGTGGTGGGAGTAGGAGGCCCAGTCCCACTGCTGGAATTGAACCTCCATCCCAGTGGGTCACAGTCCCACGCACAACCACTATGCCACGGGGGCTCAGTCGATAATTTATAAATTATGATTATTTTTTCATGTCTTACAGTGACCAATGTCTCCCTTCACCCACTTTTCTGTTGTCCATCCCCCTGGGAGGGGGTTATATGTAGATCCTTGTGATTGGTTCTCCCTTTCTCCCCCCACCTTTCCCTTACCCTCCTGGTATGGCTACTCTCATTATTGGTCTTGAGGAATTTATATGTCCTGGATTCCCTGTGTTTCCAGCTTTTATCTGCACCCATGTACATGCTCTGGTCAGATTTGTAAGGTAGAATTGGGGTCATAATAGTTGGGGGGAGAGCATTAAAAAAGTAGAAGTGGGCTGAGCCCCGGTGGCATAGTGGTTGTGCGCGGGACTGTGGCCCACTGGGACGGAGGTTCAATTCCAGCAGTGGGGCTGGGCCTCCTACTCCCACCACCGGAGAGCAGTGATGCCCCCCCCCCCAAAAAAAAGTATAAGTGGCTGAGTTCCGGTGGCATAGTGGTTGAGTATGGGACTGCAACCCACGGGCTTGGTGGTTCCAATCCAGCGGCGGCTCTCCAGGAGCAAGGTTGGGTAGCTCACGAGCACCAGAGGGCAGTGGTGCCATCCCCCGAAAAAAAAGGTAGAAGAAAGTTGTATGCTTCAAAATGTTAAAAAAAAAAAAAAATGAACAGAAGATTTTTGAGTACCAGGGTTGGAAAATAGTTCATAAGCATATTGTTCAAAGTGATTAATAAGCTCCTTAAGAAGACACTGATGAGAAGAGTTCCAGAAAGGCAAGGCAAGAAGCATAGCACAGTGCGGAGCTGCAGGGAACAAGGAGGAGGGAGGACTAGAAACTGCCAAGAGGTTAGGGTTTGGCCAAGGAACTTGCTCACCTGACCTTGAGTGTCTCCGTGGAATGAAGCAAGCAAGTCCTTACCTCAACTTGACCTTGCTCCCACGCTCCACTATCCTCCTAGGGTCTCCCTGTGATGAAGCCACCAACATCTGAGGTCAAGGTCAAGGCTTAGTCCAGCCTCCTAACTGTGGGGCACAGAGTGATACAGAGAACTGGTGAATCTGGGGAGAGAAAAGGGAGTCACTCAGCACCCCTGGGAAGGAAAATAGTGACACAACTGATCGCTCATCAGAGAACACCTTAGAGCTGTGGTTCTCAACCTTCCTAATGCCTCGACCCTTTCTTACAGTTATTCATGTGGTAATGACCCCCAACCATAAAATTATTTTTGTTGCTACCGCATAACTGTAATTTTGTTACCGTCATGGGATCGCCATGTCCATATCTGATAGGTGGGGTGTATTTTCATTGTTACAAATGGAACATCATGGGCTGAGCCCCAGGGGCGTAGTGGTTGTGCTCGGGACTGTGGCCCACTGGGTTGGAGGTTCAATTCCAGCTCCCAGGAGCAAAGGCTGGGCCTCCTACTTCCACCACCTGAGGGCAGTGACGCCTTAAAAAAAAAAACAAATGGAACATCATGAAAGCATAGTGATTAATCACAAAAAACAGTATGTATTTACATATTGTGAAATATTTATTTCTTTTTTTAATATAGGTTTTATTGGGGCCCCTGATAGCTCTTATAATATTCAATACATCATTTGCATTAAGCATATTTGTACACATGCTGCTATATTCATTTCCAAATGTTTTCTACTTGAACCTTTGGTATAAGTTCCTCTTTAACCCTTTCTTCTAGTTCTTTTTTTTTAATTCCAGCTCCCCATATTTCTCCTCCCCCTCTCGCTCCCCCGTGAACCCCTAATAATTTACAAATTGCTGTTACCTTTTCATATCATACATTATCCAATGTGTCGCTTCACCTATCCCCCTACTATCCACACCCCAGAGAGGAGGTCATATATAGATCCCTGATATTAGTTCTCCCTTTCTACTCCACCATTCCTCCACCCTCCCAGTATCGCCACTCCCCCCACTAATCCCAATGGATCCTCTACCTTAAATCCCCCATGTTTCTGACTCCAGTGTACATCCTCTGGTCTAGCTGAATCTGTCTGGTAGTATTGGGGTGATAGTTGGTCGGAGGAAGCATTTTAGAACCAAAGAAAAGTTGCACATTTCACTGTTACTACACTCTTACTACCTTGTAGTAGTTACCATCTTGACTGACTCATCTCCCCGCTGCAACCCCTCTGTAAGAGCATGTTGCTTCACTTATTGATGGACTTTGGGTTCCCAATCTGCACTCCCTCTCATATATTATAATGATATAATTTTTAGTTCTTTGCATCTCGTGGTCTCACAGGCTGGTGTGGTTCTTCAATGTGGGTTTGCTTCTGAGCTAGATGGCTGTTTGTTTACTTTCAAGTCTTTAAGACCCCAGACACCACATTTTTTGATAGCCGGACACCATCAGCTTTCTTAGTCACATTTGCTTATGCACATATCTGTCGTCAGTGATCATATCAGGAAAGTGAGCATATAATGTTATGATTACTAGTTCTTGAAACCTGATAATTGATCCCTTTGACACTTCTTGGTCCCACAAACTGGTGTGCTTCTTCCATGTGGGCTTTCTTGCTTCTGTGCTACATGGCTGCTTGTTTACTTTCAAGCCTTTAAGACCCCAGACTCTACATCTTTTGATAGCCAGGCACCATCAGCTTTCTTCATCACATTTGCTTATGCACACATTTGTTTTCAGTGATCCGTGTCAGGGAGGTGAGCATCATGGAATGCCAATTTAACAGAACAAAATGTTCTTGCATTGAGGAAGTACTTGAGTGGAGTTCCAATGCCCATCTGCTGTAGCAGATGGAAATATTTATTTCTAATGACAAATAAATGAAATGTTGCCTTGAAGCATGGTGTCGCTTGGGTAACAGTCTTCATGCTGGGTCCTCATAAGTGAGTGTGTCTGCATGTGGGCAGATCTGCGGTGTCTCGGTTCTTAAGGCTATATGAAATATGTGTTTTCCGAGGGTCTTAGGCGACCCCTGTCAAAGGATCATTCGACCCCCAAAGGGGTCAAGAGGATGTGTACAACACAGAGAGAACTATATCGCCTCAATGGGAAAATGGGCGAAAGCCACGGACCGCCATTGCACAGATGAGGGGGGACAGTAAGAGCGGAAGTAGTTAAAAATGAGGGGTCAGGGGAGAAATGCAAGAGGACAGCACCACCGTTTTGTGGGGCAAGATTTAAAAATCTGGTGTGACCAAGTGTTGAAGAGATCAAACAGATGGATGGCATCTCCAAAATTCTCCCAGGGAAGTGTGACCTGATGCCACCCGCTAAATGTGAACTTACGCATTTAAACTCTCTGAGCCGACAGTCCCACTTTGGGCATCCTTTGGATAGTAGAGGAGGTCTGTAAAAGTGTGTTCCTAGCAGCACTGTTTACAATTTCAATAGCCTCCAAGCCACCCCGACGGATTGACTTGGATAGGTGCGTGCACACTGCAATAAATAGCACACGACCCTCAGAGGCAGTGGACGGCTGTGGCATGGGAAAGCGGAATTTGCCGAAGACGGAACAAGGCACGCTGTCGCGTGACCACCACTAGAAGGAAATGCCCAAACCACACCTGTTGCCACTGAGCTGATCCTTGCCCAGGTCAGCCCATGTGCTGCTGAGCAGAACTACCCCCACTGGATTCTCTTTACAGACAACCGGACCTTCCTTCTGCCAGGAGCTGTGGGCTAGGTTCTAACTGCCCGCACACGTTATTTGCAATGCAAAACACGCTAATCAGATGCAATACAATGATGTCAGAAGGAACCTAAGGGACTTAGGACTTAGGGAGGGCACCTTTGAGGTGGGGTGGGGGAGCAGCCAGGAACCAGGAACCACACCATTAGATGAAGGTGACTGCATTTCCACCGTGGCTTTGACCGGGTGCTCCACTGTTACTAACTATCACGACAAAGTCCTGAATGCGCCGCAGAGGAGGCTGGACATGGGCCAGGGGTGAGAGGCTGGCTCACAGACTGGGTGGATGGACTCTGCTCCCTGAGACAGCCTGAAGAAGGGGAAGGAGGAGCAGCTCCCACAGTGTTGCCTGTTCCTGGCCTTCTAGGCTTCCCCCGGAGGAGTCCCTGCTTGTAAAACGCCCTGTTTGCCCCTGTGGGCTACAAGGCCGGCAAGGCAGGTTTT
>PVJH01038218.1:0-17340 GCA_004026705.1 Nesogale talazaci | reverse complement strand
AAAGGGAAGATCAGAGTGAAGTCCGTAAGATGCAGTGAATGTTATAAGAGCCGTAAGAGCCCCAATTTTAAAATTATTGAAACGGAAGTGAAGGCAGATAAGATCTGGAAGTCACTCATGTTATGAGGGAGCTAAATGGTTGCAGAGCAAAACAAGTTTATGGTTTGGGTTATGTGAAGGTGAAGGGTTCCTTCACATATTCTACTTGTGATCAGCTGAAAATCTGATTAACATTGGAATGTTCACTTGTGGGGGAGAGTAGACCGGTTTACTAGAAACATTCTGCAGGTAGGCTTGCCAGGCAGTCAATACTTCAGAGGGGCTATTTGCACCTCCTTTCCAGCTAAGTATGTGTCAGATTACTTGTCATCAGGAGTTGAAATAGGTCATTCATAGGCTGAGCCCCGGTGGCGTAGTGGTTGTGCGTAGTGGTTGTGCGAGGGACTGCGGCCCACTGGGATGGAGGTTCAATTCCGGCTCCCAGGAGCAAAGGCTGGGCCTCCTACTCCCACCACCAGGGCAGTGATGCCAAAAAAAAAAAAAAAAAAAAGAAATAGGTCATTCATATAGGACTCAATGGTTGGGAGAACTAGATGGGGAAGACTGCACCAGGTGCTGAAAGCAAAAGGCCAATTAAGTTGTTTCTGTTCTATAACCTTAAAGTACAGAATATTTACAGGAAAAAATGTGCTCCCTTTAAAGCTCTAAGACTGTTGTTCTTAGGGGACAAAATTCCCAATAGGTGACTTACTGCTCAGAAGTCCAGTGCTCACCGATGACAGCTTTTAGGTGTAGCTTACCCAGCTATATACTCCTGGCTTACCCAGCTATATACTCCTGATCGGCCTTACACATCCATGGAATATACAATATAAAAGTTTAATATAGGTCTGAACTCTGATGGCGCAGTGGTTTTGTGGGACTGTAACCCACAGGGTTGACTGTTCAAAGCCAGCAGCAGCTCTACAGGCACAAGGCTGGGCCTCCTACTCCCACCAGGGCAGTGATACGAGACAGTTCAATATATTCAAACCACAGAATTAATGGTCCCAAAAAAACACTTTAGCTTCATCCTAGGCCACCCATTTAGCCTTCTATCCCCTAAACAAAATACCAAGACCTCAAAGCCTTACCTCACTTCTTGGCTTCAAAATGATGTAATAAGTGGCAAATTTTTCAATAATCAGCACTTCCTCTACTTGTCTATCTACTCATTGACCAAGTCAAGAAGACTTCAAAATAGTCAGCTTTCAGTAAATATTAAAACTCTTAAACCAAATCATTAGATTTTGATTGAATGTATGACAGTATGTATTTCTCGTGATCCAGTTACTCTATTCCCTCTTCCTTTTAGGGGCTACTTTATTTTGTGTTGCTCCAAATGCAATCTTTCCGTTTGATATGTACAATGAAGAATACTTGGAAAAACGGGACATGTATCTGATTCAGTGTCAACAACAGCTCCAACAGTTTATTGCTACTTATGGACCTGGGACAACTATTTTCTCTAGTGATGAATAGGCAACTTAAGCTAAATCTTTCTCATTCTATATAACTGAAAAAAAAAAAAAGAAACTTTTAGTAATATTTCAGGTAGAACCATGTAATTAGAAATATAAAATGCTGTATTATGTTGTAGTGTACTGACAACACTTTAGAATCCTTCCATTTAAATTAATCCTTATACTTTTAAGGATCCTTTTCCCTACCCACTCATTCTAAAGAGTATTTACCAATACGTAATAGTGCCAGGCTCTAGATAAAGACAGATTGAATTTTCAGAAAACAAACTAATCTTTAATGGATTGGACTGTTTCAAGCCCAAGATCAGACTCTAAATATCCCACAAGTACATTAGGGAAAAAAAAAAACAGGTCTAGCTATTGCCTAAGAATCAAATTAAGGACTTGATATTTTTAAAAAATAAACTTTATTTTCCATCAAATTAGTATCCAAACACGTTCTTTCTTGACTATGAAGTATCAATGTCAAATAGTTTTCTTCACTTGCTTCAGTTGCTGCCTTCTTGACATTTCATTTTACATCCCAAAATGATTTCACCACACCCTGAAAACAGAAACCCCACAAATATAAGAAACAGTAAAAAGCAGTCTATCTATAAAAGCATTTTAAGTACGGCCCTCAAAAACCTAACATTCAGAAAAGAAAACCAGAGGTTCTTAAAGACCTTTGCAGTATCTATACTTGTGAACTGATAGAAGGTGTTATGGCTGTCAGACAAATTGTTTACTTACTTGACACAAGCAGCATGCCTTGGGTCAAGATCTTGAACATTCATCGACAGCTACACCTATGGGCTTTAAAGACAAAACACTTCATCTACTATAATAAAAAAGTACACTTTAACAATCTATTCAATATGAATTACTGGCAACTCAGTTTCAAGATATTCTTCAAAGAAACTCTCAGATGGGTAAACGGCAAAAAGTAACTGGAAATCATCATTGTGCCAGTTATTAAGCCTATCTATGTAAAAATACATACAATTTAGATATTGTTCTCCCAGGACAGTATTTTTAAAAAAACATAGTTACTCACGTCATTCTTGGTTCCACATGTCACTGTAGCCCTAGTGGTTTTCCATGGCCATTCTTGACACATTTTTGATGACCTTTAAGTATCTTCAAGCCACAATCTTTGTTGCACCTGAAAATCAAGTATTTCCTTGTAAATTCTCATTTGTACTTGCATCTTACAAGACTTTAAAGTCACCCAAAAAAATGAGCTCCAAGAAACCAAAAATTTTAAAGAAAAAATTTGAAGCCCTTCATATGTGGTCTATTTTCATTAAGAACCTTAAATCCACAGGCCTTGCTTCTCAATCTACTAACACTGAAATTAATGATAGTAATTTTTATTTCACCTTTATCTAAGAAGCTTGCTCAATTTCTGTAGTCAAAACCAATGAGTGCAAATTAGAAGGTACAATTTTAGTCCATTGGTATCTTATTATATGAAGTGGCTCTAAAGTGATGAAAAATCAAGATCTAACCAGAATTTACCACGTTTAATTTTAGATAAGTTTTACCAATAAAATGCAAACAAAGAAAACACTGGGGGGAGCATGCAATACTGAGGCAAAGAAAATACTGTACAAGTCATTTTATTCAGCACTGTGGCATAAGAGACCTTTTTTTTAAAGGCTTGATATTTCAAATAAGAAAAGTCTGCTGACTTTTCTGTCTGAGTTTAACAAGGATGAAATATGAGCTGGGTTAAGGTTATAGGAAGTGTGCACGCCTCCACCTAAAAAACAGCAAATCTAGTAGATCAGTTGCAGGCTAAATTATATTGGCATCATTCACATACAAGCTGCCCAAGCATGTTTAGGAGCAGCAGGGGCCCCACCCCCACATACTCCAGGAAGAGAAATTACTGAACCCAGAACCACTGGGGATGAGTGATGAAGGCATATTGGTCTTTAAAAAAAAAAAGTATGGAACCATTTCACTTCACATAACATGAATACAAAATATTGTTTCAAAACTTCAAGGAAATTGCCAAGATTACATAGATTGGAATAATTTCTAAAAGTTCAAAGGGCTGAGCCCCGGTGGCGTAGTGGTTGTGCACGGGACTGCGGCCCACTGGGATGGAGGCTCGATTCCAGCTCCACGGAGCTAAGGCTGGGCCTCCTACTCCCACCACCTGAGGGCTGTGATGCCCCCCCAAAAAAGTAATGTGCAGAATTTAAGTAAGATCTCAGTTGGTGAGAACCTGTAGATAGGCAAAGTGTTGGTAATATTCAAGAATTCCAAATGTCTTGGTGGGTTCACTTGCATTATGTCTAAAAGCTTATACATCATTTTAAATTTTCAAATTTCAACACTAATAAATGAAGCTAGCCCTTAAGCCACTTAGTCCTCAAAAAATAAATACTAACCAGAGATACCAAGCATTAGCTATTTTAAACCTCACAGTACCAGTAAAATAGCCTAAATAAATGGACCTGAATTTTCTTGGGGGGGGGTGGGAGGAAATCACCAACCCCCTCTCACCGCGATTATGTGTTTTGGCAAATTAAATTCTAGTCTCCTGGCTGTTAGCTTTCTCCTGTGTCACAGGCATCTACAAAAGATACTTAAACTCAGATCCGGGAAAAAGGGCCCGTGCCTATAGATCAGGTCTGTAATGTGGTCCGTGTCCCTACAAGCGGTCCTGGAGCCGCGCACGCGCAGAGCAGCGCGGCTCCCCAGGCTGCCTGCAGGCCCGCACGAGACTCACGCTTCTCGCACAGCGGCTGGCTGGCTGCAGCTGGTGACCTTGGGGCAGCAGCCCAACCCCGACCTTGCTGAGCCGGAGAAGACGGCTCGAACACCCACGAGCTAACCCTCCTCCCTTTACGAGAAAGTCCCCTTATCGCAGAAAAGCCGGCCGAAGAGCAGTCTAGCAACGGCCGGTCGCACGCTCCTGCCAGCCCCGGAGGGCCCTCGCGGGCTGCCTCCTGCAGAAACGGCCCCGGCCGGGGCTCTGCCGCCGAGAAGGGCCCCGTGGGCGGCGCAGGGGTCGCTCGGGCACCCCGAGGGAAGCCAAGTCCGTGAGCTCTCCGGGGGGGGGGGGTCCCCGAGGCCAGTCCGCCCCACCCCCCGCAGCGACGGGCCGAATCTCGCCCCCCATGGGGCTGGGGAGCCCCGAAGGAAGGGAAAGGTCAAGTCCCACCTCGAGGAGTCCGGCCCCCAGGCGCGCCGCCAACGCCCGGCCACATGGCTGGGGCCCGCGGGTGCGTGCGGCTCCCTGCGCTGCCATGCCGAAAAGAAAGGCGCGTGGCTCGGGGCCGCACCTAAGGCCTCCACCCCTTCCCGGCCTGGACCCGCCTCTTCCGCTCCGGCGCGCGCTCTGGGGCGGGGCCACTTCTGTCTCCCGCCCCCTGGGCCAGGTTGCCAAGTTTGGGCAGGTTTCAAAATGTTGACGGTTGCTTTCGAACCTAGAGTCTTGAAACTCTCTTCTGCGGCCCACTGGGACGGAGGTTCAATTCCAGCTCCCAGGAGCAAAGGCTGGGCCTCCTACTCCCACCACCTGAGGGCAGTGATGCCTTAAAAAAAAAAAAAAAAAGAACCCATCCCTCTGTGCCCCCCCCCCCCCCCGTCAATGATGTCCCGCTTAAAATCGGATCACTTACAATCTCATTACCTGACCATACGTCTCAAAGGGGAGGGGAGGGAGGGAGAGAAACACCCTCAAACTCACTGCCATCTACGGGATAGTGACCTCATCGGGCAGGAATTGCCCTGTTGGTTTCCAGAAAGGATACTCCTTAGAGGTAATGAGAGCATCCTCCTCACTCTGTTGATGTTGAGTGCTGAAAAGTCAGCTCGAGCCATCGCAACAGTGGATAGAATAGAATGGTTCGATGCCAGCCTCGGTCTTCCTGAGACTAGAATGCTTCCTCTTGCTCTCTTGGAGCCGCTGGTGGTTTCCAACTCTGGTTTCAGCCCAGGACCCAGCCACCGCACTGTTAGGGCTCCTATACACACAGGAAAAAAACCAAACCAAACTCACTGTCTTCAAGTGGTTTCCAGCTCACAGTTGACCCTCTGGAACAGGGTTTATAACTATTTCCAGAAGTAGAAAGCCTTCTCTTTCTCTTGTCCAAAGACTGGTGGTTTTGGACAGCTGACCTTGCAGTTAGCAGCCGAAGGCATCATCGCTATGCCACCAGGACTCCTGTATACACACAGAGACTAATAATGGCTTGAGGACAGTGTCTGACTGCCTCTGACTTCACGAGATGGAGAGGAGAGAGGGAAATTCAATTCAACCTCAGTGCCAGGTGATTCCTACAGAACAAAAAAAAAAAACCCAACTTACTGCTGCTGTAAGCTAACATGTTGAGTGACCACGATAATCCCCAACATTCCAATATAGAGTCTTTATTAGCCAGGCTGGTGGCTGCTTGCCAGAGAACCAAATGTCCCCCAAACCCCAGCAGCCCCTCCCTGTTGCAAGGGGTCAGCTAAGTGGCAGGTCTGGGTTTTTCTTACACAGCTGTGCAGGTGCGTTCATGAAGCCCAAACCAGCATTCGTTTACAGACACTGCATGGGGCACATCTGGGAACAGTGGAGATTGTGAAGGATATTCTGATCACACAGGACATTCCAAGAACATAGGCAGGGGGAAGGTCAAGAGGAGTTTAAAAATCCTTAAAATGGCATTCCTTATGTCAAGTCAGTTTCAACACTGTCAGCAAATGGATGACAGCTTACAGTGACCTGATAGGACAGGGTAGAACTGCCTCTGAGTTTCCCAGGCTAGAACTCTTTATGGGAGCAGAAAGCCCATCTTTCTTCTTCAGAGCATTGGGTGGTTTCCAACAGCCAACCTCAAAGTTGCCAGTGCAATGCAGAACCACTATACCACCAGGACTCCTACAAGGTAAAAAAGTAGAACATGCCCCCACCTTCCAACATTTTTACGAATTCTGACACCCAGCCAGAGGCCCCACCTAAAGCACTCTCTACTCCTGCTTTCCATGACTCAGTGCAATGGTCTCAGTGCAGAACTCACAGGCCATGCATACACACTCACCATTACACAACTCCTCTGGCATCACAACTTTCTGTCTCCTAGGTCAAGGCCATTCAATGTTCAAGAATCTCAGAATCCAAAAGTTTTGCTCCACGCCTGGCTCATTTCTTTTGACGGTAGTAAAATTCCCCCTTTTGTCTGAGGTGACTCTTTTAGGCTGGCAGGATGGCAAAACTGGCTAATCCCCATGTTTTACAGTCACAACTAACAACCACTGTTAACAGTCACTCGCCACGAAATCATATAATCCTATCAGCATCTTCCTTCACTTCATTAACTTACCATAGATCCATCAGGGAAAGAGATGTGGTGCAGCTTAAATTTTGATCTCCCCATTTGCAGAAGACTAGGAAAAACCCAAACTCATTGTCAAGGAGAACCCGAAAACTCATTTCAGAGTCCCCATGTAGATTACGCCTCCAGTGAATTCCTTCTGATCATTAATCAAGGATGTAGATAATCTTGCTCTCAGGTTGAGTGCACAAGAAATTTGATTACCTCCACCCCTCTCCATTCAGCCCAGGGAGGGCCAGTCTCTCTCGGGGGCTTGCCTGGGTGTGCCTTTAATGGATTGTGTTCTGCTTTGCTTTTTGGTGGGGTGTGGAGGTGAAAAACAGACGGGGGTTGTTTTACCATGGGTTATGCCCTATCAGTCACATGCTGACTCCCTCGGTTAGAAGATCCTTTCCTGGATCAATCTTGTACACTTTTCTATCTAACATAATGTACATGTCCCAATCATGACCCCGTTCCCACTTCTGTCGCCCCACGTGTCACTGAGATGGATGGATCTGCCACCAGCATGCATGTGTGATGGTTTACTTTGTCCCGTGCATCCTGACGGTCACTCCTTGGATGCCATTCTGATCTCCTTGGCATGGTCTCCCCCATCCAGATCATGTGTCTGTGTCTTTGGGCCACCTTTCTCCCTGTTAAGACTTGGTGTTTCTGGTTACACAAAGAATGCTATCAGTGCACTGTGGTTATACATTCCCCCACTAACCTGAAGGTGAGCAGTTCAAAACCACCAGATACCTCTGAGGAGGAAGGATGAGACTTCCTGCTCGATAAAGATTGGCCATCTTGGAGACTCACGGGGGTGGTACCACTCTGTCCTGTAAGGTCACTGTGAATCAACACTGACCCAATGGCCATGGAAATGGTGCCTTGGGAGGATGACTGATAATGTTCTCGAACATAAAATGACAATGATGCCGCTTGTAAGATGACCAGATTTTAAGTGGGGCACCATTGACGGAGGGTGGTTCTTGATTAAAAATTTGGTCTGTATGGAGCAACAAGCATTCTCATAGGACACAAAAATAGGATTGTAATATATTTATTTTAACTTTAAAATGTCATGGGATATTATTAAAGTCATAAAAAGCGGGACATTTGGTCACTTTACTCTAAAGTGGAATATATATACCGCATGTACTTGTGTATAAGCCACATTTTTAGCACATTTTTAATGCAGTGTTTGTGGTAAAATTAGGTACCTCAGATGATAGTCGGGTTGGCTTATATTCGAGTATATATGAATATATATGTATGTGTGTGTGTGTGTGTGTGGATTTGGGGGCTTGCACTTACTTTGCTCTGGCTCCGATCTAAACACAATGAGTTCTTATGACATGGCTTTGCTTGATGCTTGACCTTATGAAGAGATCGCTGAAGATATGGGTGTACAGCAAAGTGTGGTGAAGAAACCAGATGGTGCCCCAATAGTAGAAAGAATAGTGTCCAGGGTCTCAAAGGCTTGTCTTCAAACAAGGAGCCATCTACATGAGGTGTCAACTAAGCCCATATAGCAGAAGCACACCAGTCTGTGTGATCCAAGGATTGTAAAAAATAAAATCCAAATCCAAAGAGGGAAATGGTATCAGAACTCAAATTGTGGGCAGCTGGTTTGCAGAGGACCTAGAGATGACAGTGGAATACCAAAATCCATTTGCAGGTCCACACAAGGATTAAACTTCAGGTGAAGCCCTGCTGATAATACTTGAGTGATGTGACTAGCCTTGTTATCAGACAGCGGGCAATGTAAAGCCAATTATGGCAGACATACTTATGGTAAGATAAAATGTACTATCATTTGTTTTCCCTCTTGACCTAAAACAGAGGACACGTACCCAGTCTACATGATCTCACCCAGTTGTTACAAAAACTACTGAAATTTCCATCACCACCACCACCACCACCAAAAAATCTTCTACCAGCCAGTCAATTCCAATTCAAAATGACCCTATAGACTATGGTTAGAAGAACCGTAACAATTTTAAAACTGTCTTAGTTAAAAAAAAAAAAATTAGGTGATTAAGCTTCTCTCACCATAAGCCAGGGATGTAAATAGTCTTGTAATCATGCAGAATGCATTGAAACATGGATCACTGCAGATGGAGTTAAAATTTACACCTTATCATTTGTACTAGTTTTTATTATTTTCCGCTTTCTTTTCACTTTCTTTTTTAAGGCATCACTGCCCTCTGGTGGTGGGAGTAGGAGGCCCAGCCTTTGCTCCTGGGAGCTGGAATTGAACCTCCATCCCAGTGGGCCACAGTCCCACGCACAACCACTACACCACCAGGGCTCAGCCCTCTTTTCACTTTCTTTTGCTCAAGGTATTCCCTCTGTATTTTTTTGGTTTGTTTCCTGTGTATGAAATCCAGGATAAGTAAATCTACAGAGACAGTGACTGGATTAATGGATCCTTGGGGGGT
This sequence comes from Nesogale talazaci, assembly GCA_004026705.1. NCBI lineage: Eukaryota > Metazoa > Chordata > Mammalia > Afrosoricida > Tenrecidae > Nesogale > Nesogale talazaci. Next base: position 8,073 of record PVJH01038218.1, on the reverse strand, counting down.
ATGGCAGGAAAGGTTGGGGGGAACAGGGGAGCTAATAACGATGAGGACAAGAATGAAGAAAATATTCTAAAACTGATTGTGGTAATGATTGTACAACTCTTCTTGATGTGCTTGAACTATTGTATTATATGATAAGACTAGATAAAACTTTATCTTCAGATCATATAAAACTGTTATAGGGGGCTGAGCCCCGGTGGCGTAGTGGTAGTGCGCGGGACTGCAGTCCACTGGGTTGGAGGTTCAAATCCAGCAGCAAGGCTGGGCCTCCTACTCCCACCACCAGAGAGCAGTGATGCCCCCCTCCAAAAAAAAAACAAAAAATGTTAAAACTGTTATAGGGCTGAGCCCTGTTGGCGTAGTGGTTGTGTGTGGGACTGCAGCCCACAGGGCTGATGGTTCAAATCCAGCAGCAACTCTCCAGGAGCAAAGCTGGACCTTACTCCCACCAGGGCAGTGATGCCACACACAAAAAAAATCAACAAAACAAAACAACCAAAAAACAAAAAAACTTCTAAATAAAATAAATGTATTCCTTAAATTGTATTTGAGACTAGGGTCTCTTTTGTACCTAAAACAGAGGAAACATACCCAATCTACATGACCCCACCCAGTTGTTACAAAGACTACTGAAATTCCCACCACCAAAAAAATATACCAACTAGTCAATTCCAATTCAAAATGATCCTATAGACTATGGTTAAAAGAACCGTAACAAGTAAATCACAGCACCACTGCATGGAATTAGAAAAGTAAGGTCAAATCGTGTTTACTTTAAAAACCAAGCATCTTCAAAATTCAGTACAAGATATATTTGAGTGTGCTGTGAAAATTTAACCTAGTAAATAAACTCGATGTGATTATACTCACTTTGCAAAAGGACTCTTCTGCATATAAAAGTATCCACTCAGTACTATACAGGGGTTTTTAAACCTTACGTTTCAGACCCAAATGAAAGCTGTTTCTTCTACCACATAGTGACTAAAAGTAAGGTGATCAGATATTAAGCGGGACACCATTGACCAGGGGTGGGGTGGTGGGGGGTGGATGGGGGTGGGGGGGACTCTTGATTAAAAATTTTGTCTATATGGAGCAACAAAAATTTTCATAGAATGCAAAAATAATATTGTAATATATTTATTTTAATCTTAAACCACTGCGTGACGTTGTTAAATTGTCAAAAAGTGGGACATCTGGTCACTTTACTAAAAATCCCCGTTTCCTGACTGGATCTGACGCTACATTTTTGCAGCATGTGTAATCTCTTCCCCTACACCATTAACCTGCCTCGTGGGAGCTGTGATTGACCAGAAAGAGTTAGAGAGGGTTAGTTTGGTTGCTGAATCCAAGATGTTTTGACAACACTGTAGACCAGTTCTTAGTGTCACTTAGCCTAGGGTTCCATGAGGAGGAATTAGAGTCCTACGTGGATGCTGCTCCTGCCCCAGTGGCCTCAGAAACGTCCCCGGGTGGCTTACCGCTTTCTATCTCCTCTCATGAACCTGTGCTACAAAGAGATGCTGAAATGGAAGAGTAGACTATGGCAGAGGACTCTTCCTGAATAACTTCATAGGTTCTTTCTTCAGATTAGATCCAATTAAATTTCTTAGGTAGCATGTAGGTCTTCCTAAAAATGCACAGCTGCCAATTTTCAGATGATCATTTTAGGTTTGTTACTTTGATGGCCGATGCCATTCATTAGCTAAAGGTGTTTCCACTGTCAGTAACAGAACAACCAAAAACAAACTCACTACCATTGAGCCAATGCAACTCATTGCAAGCCTGTACAGCAGGGTAGAGCTGCGTCTGTATTTACGGAATTAGAAAGCCTCATCTTTCCACCACATTTCCACGGGTGGTTTTGAACCGCTAACTTCATGGTTAGCAGACCAATATAAACCACTATGTCCCTAGGGCTCTTATGCAACTAAAGTTGGCTTTGGCAAATCAGAAGAGAACTGCACTGTTTGATATTATGACAGGTCCAGGAGTAAGTGAGGTGGGCTGACAAAACAAGAAGAAACGCCTTGCTGCCCCCCTGTCCAGTACATCTCAGGGCAACCAGCCCCAGGCACAGTCCAGGCAGCTGTGCTCTGCAGATCCCCGAGGCCGTCATCTTTCAGAATCAAATGACGATTGCACTGGGCAGACTGGGAAACTGGGCAAGAAATCGCAAGAATGAATTGGGCATATTTGCTGCCAAAAACCTTTTTAAAGTGTTCAAAAGCAAAAATGTCCACTTTGAGGCTTGCCTGATCCAAGCCATGGAATTTTCAATCACTGCCTATGCGTGGGAAGCTGGACAGTGTGTAAAGGTGACCAAAGGAGCATCGATTATGTTGTTGGCAAAGAATATTGAATAGGCCAGGGTCCAACAGATCTATCATGGAAGAATTACCACCAGTATACCCCCTTAAAAGTAGGATGGACAGCATATCCTGTACTTTTGTCATGTCATCAAGGGGAAGCGGTCTCTGGAGGAGGACATGATGCTTGATGGTGGGTCAGTAAAAATGAAGATCTTCAACCAGAGGGGCTGACACAGCGGCTTCCATGATGAGCTGAAACACAGATTGACGGTGAGCACGGGGCAGCGCGGGGCAGTGTTGTGTCCTGTGTGCATGGAGTTGCTGCCGGTCAGAATGGAATTGATAGAATCTCACAATCAATTACCTTTCAGAAGCCAATTGCCAGACCTTTCTCCAAAGGCCTCTGAATAGGTTCAAAATGCCAAACTTTGGGCTTGTAGTGAAAGTACTTAACCATTTCCACCACCCAGAGACTCTGAGGCTATTCTAACACCCAAATGCCGGAGAGTTGATTCTGACTTCCCTGTGTCTCATGTGTTACAGGGTAGGCCTGAGCACCCTGGATTGTTCCTGGAGGTAATCTTCATAGAAGCAGATTGTCAGACCTCCCAGCTTTCTGCCCAGCGAGTTGAGGCCAACTCACAGTGGCCTGATAGGACAGGGTAGAACCACCCTTTGGCTTTCTGACACTGCCACTCTTTACTTACTTACTTACTTACTTACTTACTTACTTACTTACTTTTGAGGGGCATCACTGCCTTCTGGTGGTGGGAGTAGGAGGCCCAGAACACTGCTACTCTTTATAGGAGCACAAAGCCCCATCTTTCTTCCGCAGAGCTGCCAGCGGCTTTTACCTGCTGACCTAAGAGATGGCAGCCTAGCCAAGTGTAAAATGTTTGTATCATCCAAAGTCCCAGATTGACTCTAAAATAACAGCAACAAAAGTAAGTGGCTATCAGGGTAACACCAACTCATGGAGATGCCACGTGTGCAAAGCCCAAACCTGCTCCCGATTATAGCCAGCGGCTGCAACTTCTCAGGAGATGACCAGGTCTTCCTTCCTTGTCTACTTTAGTCTGGATGAGAGATGGGGCATGGCTGTGGCCAGGAACCAATCTCCGGTTTCCTGCAGAGAAGGCAAGAATCTTGCACTGAGCTACCAAGACCTCACAAATAAAAGGAGGGTAGGGTTACAGGTGCTTTTGTAATATTTGAATTTTAAAGACTGGGTGCTGGTGGGTAGTAAGATCTTATTTGGGGTCAATTTTTTTTTTAAAGCATGCATGACCTTATGCATCGAGTGTTTTTGAGAGGCCTACAAAAAGAAAGGCTTGATCAGGCATTCTTCTCAAACACAAAACCCACTGCCAGAGTCCATCCAACTCACACTAAGCCTCCAGGACAGAGCAGAACTGCCCCGGGGGCTCCTGAGGCCGTAGATCTCTACCAGAGCAGAACAACGCCTCGGTCTCCCTGAACTGGCTGGTGGGTTTGAACTGCCAAACTTGTTAGCAGCCCCACCTGTAATTCATAATGCCACCTGGGTTTCTTGTACATTTTTTTAGGGAGTAACCATTAGGGACTCTGGGGAGATTTATATTATTATTTAAATTTAGACTCTAGGATATTTATTCTCTGTATGCATTGATTTTATAATTTAGTTAAAGTAAAAAGTAATACAAATTCCTGGTAGGTGAAACGTTTTAGCAGTAGAGAGAGATGGTTGCTTTTATTTTAAAGGATTTCACACACACATTACAGACAAATGATACACCATTTCTATGACACCCCTCCCCGCTCAGCCTATCACTCTTGCCTTCCCCCCAGCAGGCATCTTGAAACGCATTCATTCGTCCGCGGGAATGAGTCCATGCCTGGGGACACTGGGCACTGCTGAACAGGATCGATGCCGCTGCTTGCAAATACAGCTAAAAGCTCTTCAGGGGAAATGCTTCAGGGGTTAAATATAATATCGCAGTTTACAAAATACTATATATGATATAGTAGGAACATGAAATACAGTCATTCTTAGATAATATTACCAGGATTCATAGAGGTCTTGGTAGCATGGTGGGTTGGGCTGTTGGCCTGTTTCACCAGAAGGTCAGCAGTTCGAAACCAGGAGCTGCTCTGTGGGAGATAGATGGGCTATCTACTCCCTGAAAGAGGAAACTCATAAGGGCCATTCTACGCTGTCTTGCAGGGTCACTATGAGGCTGCGTTGTTGAGTAGGTGGCAGTGAGTATATAACCAGGATGACCCTAGAAAGTTCACATTTTCTAGATAAAGGCGGGTGAAGGACATAGCACTATGATATGGCTATAAACTGTCACAACTTAGAGTCTGTACTTACACATGTAAATCTCATTAGTAAATGAATACATGTGGCCATCTTTTTCCTATTCATAAATGATTTGGAAAACCACCCAAGCCCCCTAGATATTTGCAGCCGAAAATCTGGTTGGAGTTGGCAGGAAGTGGACTGTAATCGCCATATCCTTGTATTTTCCTTCGCTGAAAGGGGAGCCTGTCAAAACAGACGGAACACCAGAGCAGTGTAAGGAATCCAGCTCCCCAAATGCCCGGCGTTTATATATAAGATCCTTCGACCTCAGACGAGATTATTTTTAAACATAATATTGACATTGAAATAATCATAGCATTTATGCCGCTCGTGAAGTCAAAGTCCCAAATCTGTTAGAAATTTTTTAAAAGAATGAAATTGTCAGGAAATGGCACTGATCTGAATGAAACTGACTCCATAACAGGTCAAGGACACGAACTTGACAGGGAGAATTGTGGTGACAATGACCCCAATGAATGATAACTTCTGCCTGGATCTAAATGCTGAGTTAGCCCCGGTGGCTTTCCTTGCAAATGTGAGGCACTCAGGTTTTCCTTTTCTGTCTAAAATGTTCACTTTTATGTTAAGAATCAATTTGGCAGATGACCACTTAAATCCTCTCACAAATTCTAACGGCCATGGAATATTTTCCGACGATTCAAGTGAGCCAATGGGATCCGACAGGAAGTGTGCTGGGGCACTGCAGCCAAAGTGCCCTTCTCCTTCTCCTTCTCCTTCTGCCATGCGTGAAGAGATCGCTCTTCTCCCCGAGACATTACTGGCTGCGCCGCCATGCTAGCCCTTCTGGCAGCCATCGTGGGAGGCAGGCAAACACCCCGAGGCTGGTGGGAGGCAGAGAAAGAGCAGAAACCCCAGGCGTCTCTGCAGTTTAGGTTTCTTGTTATGGAAAGTAACCAACTGGCTTCTTCTAAAAACTATTGGCTCCACATGGACACAGGGAGTTGCAAATGTGGAAAGGCAGAATTAAAACTCAGGTTAAATTACGATGCTATTTGTTCTCGTCTATAATTCACATCCATCAAATGCTTTAATTAGTTACAATTAACCCCTTCTTAGCATAATTCTCTCCAATGTTACCAAGGTCACTTATTAAGAGACAAATAAGTCTACTGTTCTCAAAATCCCCAAGGGAAAAACAACGATGATTGACCAGGATCTATTAACTGGGAGGAACGGTTCACTAGAGGGCATTATATGACAAGAACAGCTGCTAGAAAGAGAATTCACATGCCCACAGGATAGCTTTATTGGCAAATTTCTCTCTGTGTCCAAGACCCCTATGCACCCCAAAATGAGGGTCACTGTTCAGAAGATGTTATACCTTGTGTACTTGAGTGCTTTCCCAAGGGTATAGGGGTGTCAATCTGCTGGTGGGGTCAATAAGCTGACATCAGCTCCCCATCACTTGGTAACCAGATAAGGCACTAAGACACATAACGAAGAGAAAATGAACTGTTCTCTATTTCACAACAACCAACACACATCAATCTGACCGTCCTCATCTTGGCGTTCTCTAAATCGAGACCGCCTTTCCCCCATGCACGTCGGCCTTGTCCCCCAGTGGGTTCTGTGTCTGACACACCCTGCATGGGCTGGCCCCAAGTCATGAGGCATCGGACTGCCAACCACAAGGTCGGATGTTCACACCAACCAACGACTCCACAGGAAGATGAGTCTGATGTCGTTCTGGAAATCCTACCTAGACTCACTGTGAGTCGGACTCCATTCACAATTGGCAATGCATGTGAGTCTGGGTTTGGGTTTTTGATAAGGCCTTACAAGTCGCCTGCCCACCAAGTCCTGGTAGTTTTCTATTTGTAATTGGTCCCACAGTTCAGACCCATAGCAACCCTGTGTACAACAGCATGAAACACTGCGCCGCTCTGTGCCATCCTCCCCACTGTTCGTAAGCATGAGTCCATCGTGGCTGCCACTGTGTCAATCCGTCGCATCAAGGGCCTTCATCAAGGGGCTTTGCTGTCCCTCCACGGATCCAAACATGATGTCCTTCTCCAGGAACCGGTCTCTCCTGATAACACGTCCAAAGTAAGTGAGATGAAGTCTTGCCACCCTTGCCGGCAAGGAGCATTCTGGCTGTACTGCCCCCAAGACTGGTGTTTATTCTTTGGAAGTCCATGGCACTTTCAATATTGTTCACCAACACCAGAGTTCAAATGCATCAAGCTTTCTTCTGTCTACCTCATTTAATGTCCAGTTTCCCCGTGCACATGAAGTGATTTAAAGTACCATCGCTTGGGTCAGGTGCACCTTTGTCCCCCAAGTAATGTCCTTGCTATTCAGCGCTTTAAAGAGACATCGGGTACACAGTTACCCAGGGCAATCCGTCATTTGATCTCGACTGCTGCTTCCATGAGCATTGATTGTGGATGAAACTGAATTAGAATATAGCCTGATGCAAACGACTGATGCTCTTCCCAAGGTGGTACTCTTTCTCCCATAGTAGAACTTCTGGCACAAGTGAATGAGATATTAGTAACGTCTTGGACTGCTAATCATCCGGTCTCATATATCATGAAGATAGCGGTGGCTTCATAGCTACACTGTCTTGCTTCCTATTCCTCCATCTTTTTGTCCATTTGGCACAGTGATTACTCAGACTAATCTGCCTTTGTGTTAGACTATATTTTACTAACAATAACAGCTTCAGTCAACATGATCTCCTAGGGCAGGTGTTTTTGTCATATACCGTTGAGTCAGTTCCAATTCACAGTGGCCTATGAACGACAGAACTCACCGCTGCCCAGTCCTGTCAACCTCACCATCAACCTACGTTGGAGCCTACTGCTGCAGCCCCTGTGCCGATCCAGCTGTATCTTTTCTCTGACCCTCAATTTTACTAAGCGTGATGTTCTCCAGAAATTGGTCCCTTTTGATGACTAGGAAATGAAGAAAGGAAAGAAGACAAAGTCATGCCATCTTCACTTTAAAAAAACATTTTAATGGGGGCTAATACAACTCTCAACACAATCCATACATCCATCCATTGTATGCAAACCATATTTGTACATCTGTTGCCATCATCATTCTCAAAACATTTGATTTCATCCCCAATGTACCAATTGAGGACATGTAAGAGCATTAGCAAGGGTGGTGAAGAAAGCAGAAGGGCCCAGCTATCAAAAGATAGAGCATCCGGGGTCTTAAAGGCTTGAGCACAAACAAGCAGCCATCTAGCTCAGAATCAACAAAACCCACCATAAAAGAAGATCACTTACCTGTGTGATCATGAGGTGCTGAAACAATCAGGTATCAAAGAACAAAAATCAAAATCAATGGACCAATTGACTCCTGATATCGCTGATGACAAATGGATACAAAGGCAAACAAAGTAGAAGAAACGATGGTACCCAGCTAACAAATGATTGAATGCCTGGAATCTCA
>PVJH01038217.1:5480-17423 GCA_004026705.1 Nesogale talazaci | reverse complement strand
ATGGTGGAAGTCATCAAGTGGGGTCTATCAGATCTGCCACCTATGCAGGCAGACTAGGACAGAGGAAGGAAGAGGTACACTACTAAAAGGGCCAGTGGCTTATCTGAGTGACTTTGAATCAGCACCTAAAGTGGTTGGTGTCATGGGACAGCTGGTGAATTGCGAGGTTTATGCAGTATGTTGGTGGGGGGGGTACGGGGGGGGGGCTTCTCAGCAATAAGAATTTTTTTTATATCATTGTATTGGGAACTCATACAACTCTTACCACAATCCACATATCCATGCATTGTGTGAAGCACATTCGTACATTTGTCGCCCCCATCATTCTCAAAACTTTGGCTTTCTAATTGAACCCTTGGTATCAGCTTCTCATTTTTTCCCTCCTTCCCTGACTCCCCTATAAACCCTTGATAATTTATAAATTATGTTATCTTAACACTGTCTTACAAGTCCCTTCACTCACTTTTCTGTTGTCCATAACCTAGGGAGGAGGTTATAATGTAGATTCTTGTACTCAGTTGGTTTCCCCTGTCTACCCCACCTTCCCTCCACCCTCATGGTATCTTCTCTCTCACCACTGGTCCTGAAAGGTTCATCTGTCTTGGATTCCCTATGTTTCCACTTACTATCTTTACCAGTGTACATCCTCTGGTCTAGCTGGATTGCTAAGGTAGAATTGGGGTCATGATAGTGGGCTGGAGGAAGCATTAAAGAACTAGAAAAAAGTTGTATGTTTCATCCTTGTTACATTTTATCTGGACTGACTTGTCCCCTTCCCAGCAACCCTTTTGTAAGGGGATATCCAGTTGCCAACAGATGGATTTTGGGTCTTCACTCTGCACTCCTCCTCATTCACAATGATATAATTTTTTATTCTTTGATGCCTGATACCTGATTCCATGGACACCTGGTGTGGACACAGGCTGGTGTGCTTCTTCCATGTGAGCTTTGTTGCTTCTGAGCTAGATGGCTGCTTGTTTACCTTCAAGCCTTTAAAATCCCAGACACTATATCTTTTGATAGCTGGGCACCATCAGCTTTCTTCACATTTGCTTATGCACCCATTTGTCTTCAGCTATTGGTGCAGCTCTGAGAATTTAATCTTTGTCTCAGGTCCAAACTCCCTGCATGCCCTTTGTAAAGTTGTTGCTGCAGTATCTACTTGTATTCTTATGCTAATTATTGTGAATAGGTCAGGTGTGTGTTATCTGCTAACCAAAGAAGTAAAAGCAACAACAACAACAACAACAACAAAACTGCTTGCAAATGGCCCCACCTTACCTCAGGAATGGGGAATTAGTTTTGCTGAATGGGAATGGTGCTCCCAGGCTTGTGTGGATAGTTTCCTCACTATTTATCCTGCTCTAGAGTTTTTCCCAAGAAGCTAGTTAGACTGTGCGCTCCCTGCTACTGGGAGGAGGGGCTTTGAGGGTATCAGACTAAAGCTCCCTGGATTGGGTCGAGTCAGGCCTATTTGTGCTTATTCGATTCCCCACCCAAGCCCCCAGGATGGTCACGGAGTGCTATGTCCTTCCAGCTCAGCCAGTTAGCCATCCAGCTAGCTCCTAGAACAGGGAAATTTGATGCAGAGAGTTGGGGGCTTAGCCAGCTTGTGTTGATGGTCAATGACAAAGGGAAGTCCCGAAGACATTGCTGCTCTTTCAATTTGTGTCTACTTATCTTTATACTGAGCATCTTGTGATCTGGAAGTGTAGGATATGCATCCCCGTGGTCCCTCTGTACTAGTTTCTGCAGAGTGCCCCTCTGTGGGTACTACTTCATCAGCATCTTGCAACAGTTGCACATTTCATTATATTTGATTTTGTCTTCTTAAGCTGCCCTTTGAAATTTTGTATTCAGCTCTTTGCCTTCATCCTTTTCTTCCATTTGCTTTAGTTACTCTATGATTAAGAGCCAGTTTTAGAGTCCCTTCTGACAGCTCCTTTGATCTTTTCTGTCTTTTCAATAACTTTTTGTTTTCATAAACAATGCTTTTGGTGTTTTCCCATAGCTCATCGGGTCTTCTGTCATTAATGTTCAAAGTAACAAACCTGTTTTTGAAATGTTCTCCAAATTCAGGTGGGATTTTGGCTTTTGTGGGCTTGTTTTCATTTTCTTCAGTTTTATCCTGGACTTATATATGAGCATTTGATATTACATTCCAGTCACTCACTGTCCTGGCATTAGCTGCTGACAGTGAGTTTCTGTATCGTCTCTTTTGACATATGCAGTCAACTTGATTTCTGTGTTTTCTATCTGGAGAAGTCCATGTGATAGTTTTCTTTCTTGATTGTTGAAAAAAAGTATCAGTTTGAAAAAGTCATTGCACTTGCAACATTCTATTATGTGATCTACTGTAAGTCTGTATTTTCCAAATACTGTTCCTTCTAATTCATTTCCAATGCTGCATTCCAATCTCAAATAATTATCAATGCATCTTGAGTGCATATTCCAATTGAAGTCATTCCAAAATTTCCTCAATTTTTTCATCACTAGCTTTTGTGTTTGGTGCATAAATTTTTTTTGGGGGGGGAAACATCACTGCCTCTGGTGGTCGTGGGAGCTACCCAGTGCTGCTCCTGAGAGCTGCCACTGGATTTGAACCGCCAAGCCTGCGAGCCGCAGTCCCACACTCAACCGCTTACGCCACTGGGGCGCAGCCCTGGTGCATAAATTTGAATAACAGTTGTACTAATTGGATTTCCTTAAAGGCAGATATATATAATCTTATCACAGGCTTCACGATTGATTTTGCATATCCTTTTTGACAATAAATATGCCACCATTCCTTTGTTTGTTTGTCTGTTTGTTTTGGGGCATCACTGCCATCTGGTGGTGGGAGTATGAGGCCCAGCTTTTGCTCCTGTGGAGCTGCTGCTGGAATTGAACTTCCATCCCAGTGGGTCACAGTCCCGTGAACAACCACTACACCACCAGGGCTCACCCCGCACCATTCCTTTTGATTGTGTTATTCCGGGTATAGTAAATCATATGATAATCTGATTCAAAGTGGCCAACACATTCAGCTAATGAATTCCTAGGATATCAATTTTTATGCATTCCATTTTATTTTTGCTCATTCCAATTTTTCTAAATTCCTACTTCACACATTCCAAATTCTGATTATTAGCAGATTTTTGCAGCTGTTTCTTCTCATTTCAAGTTGTTCTCTATCAGCAAAGGAAAATTCCAAAGGCTCCACTCCCAGGCTTTATTCTATCCACATCACCATGGTAAACTTCAAGAAAGCAGTTCCTCCTCAGTCACATCTTTAATGCCCTTCAATCTGTGAGGCCCATTCTCTAGCATGTTCTGTTTCCACTCACTAAGCCATCACTACCTAATGATGCTTGGAAGCTATGTATTAGTTATGCATTAGTGATTTTCAGCCACTACTTCCTCCAAAGTGGGCAGCTGATTCTTAGTCTGGAAACCCTGCTGAAAATTGTTCATTTTGGGTGGCCCTGCTGGTGTTTCAAATACCAGTGACATAGCTTCAGCCATCACAGCAACACACAAGCCATCACAGTACAACAGGCTAACAGACAAGTGGCGGAATGGGTTTTGAACCCACAAATATATTTGACAAAGGATATTTCTACAAAGGCATGAGGATTTCTTAGCCAAGTCAAACACTTGAGGGAATGTGGTGCTGGCCTGGGAGCCCACGGGGGCATCTGGGGACATCAGGTCAACGTCGAGAGAAAATGCATGCTTCTACATTCTACTTTGGTAAGTAGTGAGTGGGAATCGAAGATGCAACTATTTCTCTTTCTCCATTTGGAAAAGAGAAGAATGAACAAAATCAAAGATTCATGCAAACGGTTAAACTAAAGACATGTTGGATCATGGGATCCTGTCTCTATATCCTTGGGATCAGAAGAAATAGATTGATCCTTGTGGCAGTCAGAAAACTGGTGTCAATTTCAGAATTGGGAATGTAGGGATGGAGTCTAGCCTGTCAATCTGAAGATAGCCAATGAGATCTCTGTGTTGGCATGACTTTCTCCTGAGAATTCTGGTAAATCTGGCCGTATTTCCCTCTTGGAGGTGAGAGATGCTCTACTGACAAGACACATGGGCTTACCCTGATCGAACCAGATCTCTGCAGCCGGAAAAGCCACATAGGGAGTCCTGTCAGTACTGAGATGCTTGAGAAGCCACAGAGAGACCCCTGCCAGGGCTGAGATGCTTCTACCATCACTGGATACACAAGATTCTGCACTCACTGGCCAGTGATTGTCCTGGTGTCACTGCATGTGCTTCGTGAATCTGAAGAGGAATTAAAGCTTGGTATTGGACATATGGGCTAATATCAGGCTTGTGAACTTGGACTGGACTGGGATGGGATGTTTTCTTTTTTTAAATTTATATAAATCATTTTATTTGGAGCTCTTACAGCTCGTCACAATCCATACATCCCCTATATCAAGCATATTTGTACACAAGTTGCCATCATCATTTTCTAAACATTTATTTTCTATTGGTATCGGCTTCTCATTTTTTCCTCCTCGCCCTCCCACCCCCAAAACCCTTCATCAATTATAAATTATTCTTTTCTTTTCTTTTTTTTTTGGGGGGGGGCATCACTGCTCTCCAGTGGTGGGAGTAGGAGGGCCAGCCCCACTGCTTGAATTAAACCTCTGTCCCAGTGGGCCGCAGTCCCGCGCACAACCACTACACCACCGAGGCTCATCCCCCTATTATTTTCATATCTTACACCATTCACTGTCTCTCTTCAGTCAAGTTTCTATTGTTCATGCCCTGTGTGTGTGTGTGTGTGGGGGGTAGTGGTGGTGATGGTGTTAGGGTTGTTATACATAGATTATTGAGATCAATTCCCCTTTTCTCCCCCACTAGAATGTTTTCTTAATGTACAGTTGCTCTTGTATATAAACCTCTCCCATATATATATATATATATATATATGCATGTTTATGAATTTGTTTCTCTAGTCTACCCAAACTAACACATTCCTGGATACCGCTGACTTTGAATCAAGTCAATGGCAGTGAGTTTTAACTTTGTACCACTACCAACTGGTCTGAAAGGGCTCACCCTACAAGATCCTGGATAGAGTTGGAGAAACATAGGAAACAAAACTTGAAATCATTTTTTTAAAAAAAGAGCAAACTTAGTGCTCAGATATTGTTGAAACCTGGGAGAATACAAGCCTCAGCCATCCTTCAGCATTAAAAATGAACTTGCTCCCATGGCTCAAATTTTCAGCCAACAATAGACCGATTTTTGAGAGGATCAAGGTGGTACTCACACCTTAGAAAAATCAATCACTTGAGACTAAAGGGCAGCACGTATGCAAGGATAAAGTTCAGAAGAGTAGGAAAGAAGGAACAAACACAGGGAAGATGTGGGATAAGTGATATTACATTGTGAGGATTTTAAGCAATTATGCAAAACAAAATATGATTGTGAAACTGATTTTCTTGGACTGAGCCCCGGTGGCGTGGTGGTTGTGCGCGGGACTGCGGCCCACTGGGACAGAGGTTCAATTCCAGCAGTGGAGCTGGGCCTCCTACTCCCACCACCGGAGAGCAGTGATGCCCCCCCCTCCAAAAAAAAAAAAAAAGCCCACAGAAAACTGATTTTCTTTGTAGACCATTACTGCATTCATAATAAAGTTGGTTTTTAAAAAAATATTATCTTCCATCTTGCTTTTCTGAGCTCACCTCTCTTCTTTACATTTAAAGGGCCCAACAGATTTCCTTGGAAGCCTCTGTTTTGACAGGACTTGCTTTCTGGATAGTGTTGTAAAGTCTAAGACTTTTCCCAAGTAATGATTCATTTCATAAAATCGTCGTTATCTTCAGTATTGCAATAAAGGCTGATGGAAAGAGCAGCTCTTTGAGCTAGTTGATATTTGTGCAATGCTTTTATCACCTTTGAGTGCAAAGCTTGCCGAGGCCGAGTTTCACTTAAAATTGAAAATGACAAACAACAGATCCCAACTTCAGAGGCTATTGAATAAAGGCAACTTTAGGTTCTTGCTCTAACAGTTTAGTGACTTCAGCCAGAGCATGGTTCCTTCATATGCCAAGGTAGGTGGTCTTTCCTCTTGGCTTATCTTTCTGATCTTCCCCCACCTTTCTTAAAATCCTTGGTTGGTATAATTACTGTTATCCCATATGGGGTAGCAATCCTATAAACTTGTTGCCAAGATTGAATAATTTTGGGGAAGTTGCCCACTTGAGTTTGACATTTTTCAATATATTTTGTTTGGACTAAACCGGAAACCTTAGTAGCAATATATGAAACAGAACCTTGGCAGCAATACTTTTTTTTATTTACCCTTCTATGATGGAAACTGAAAAGCAACTTAATTTGGACATTATGATTTTAATACAAGCAATGAATGCTAGAATAGTTCAAGATGGGCTTGGGAGGCAATGGCAATTGCCAGGCCTTTCTTCCTAGGCACCTCGAGCTGTGCTCAAATTGCCACCTTTTTTGGTTAGTTGATTGCTAAATGAGAGCATTTATAGAAAGAAAAGAGAGTAAAAAAATAAAATAAAAAAGAAAAGAGAATGATTGAGGAAGTAATATCATTAGGAAGGAAAAAAGTTGGTTATAATTTGAGACATGATGCACCCCACTGGGTTGAGGTTTAAATCCATCAGCAAGGCTGGGCCTCCTACTCCCACCACCAGAGGGCAGTGATGCCCCAAAACAAAAAAAAAATTTGAGACATGAAACAGAAGTACAGTTTTAGATAGGTCTATAGGATTAGCAGTTTGATGTGAAGGAATTAATAGATGAAATGTGCTATGATGAAGATATGAAAATAAAAATTTACTTGGGTTGACTTGACTCATGACGACTCCATATAGAATTGCTTCATAAGGTTTTCTTGGCTATGTTCTTTAAGGAAGCAGGTAAGTAATTGAGAACAACCATTTGTACCACCCAGGGACCTAATAGTAAGATACAATTCATGATATAAAACAGTATAATATTTCTACTGTGCTCCTATTATCATAAGTACTATATCTATTGTATACTATATGTCTTAACCATCTAGTGCTATTATAATAGAGTTGAAAATTAGTTTTCCATCTCTCGAAAGAACAATCCTATCCCCCCAAAAAGACTCCAAATTAAAAAAAAATGATCATGGGAACTGCATTATATTTATAGATCACTTTTATGTGGCATTGCATATCATATTGTTTTATTATTTTTAGAGCTCATTTCATTAGTATAACATTTTTGCATGTTGATCGTGTACCTTCCCAAGCCGCCAAAATTTTCAGTTCCAACAAATTTATCTTTTTGTCAACTCTTGGGGTTTCCATTTATAAAATCATATCATCTGCAAATAGAGTTTTTGCAACTTGGATGCCTTTGATTTCTGTTATCTCTAATGGTTCTGAGACTTCAAGCACAATGTTGAATAAGAGTGGCATCTTTGTTGGCTTCTCATTCACAAGGGGAAAACTTTTAGTTTAGATGTTGTCCATTGGTTTTATATATATGGGGTTTATTATGTTAAGGTTTTCAGTATCTGACAATGTTGCTGCTATACATAAAGTTTTCAGAATCTCAATTCTTCAGACATGCACAGCCTATTCCTTTTTGGCAGCCTGTTCTTGGAACTCCTAAAACCTGTTCACCTTCGATGACCTTGCTGGGATTGGAAACACCAGTGATAAAACTTCCAGCATCAGGGCTGAGCCCCAGTGGCGTAGTGGTTGTGCGTGGGACTGCAACCCACTGTGATGGAGGTTCAATTCCAGCAGCGGCTCCACAGGAGCAAAGGCTGGGCCTCCTACTCCCACCAGCAGAGGGCAGTGATGCCCCCAAAACAATAAAAAAAACTTTCAGCATCACAACAGGACAGAAGTCAGCAAACCAAAACAAAGTGAAGTCTTCAATATGAAGTACAATATAAACAACATTCTTCACAGCTGGATCATAGATATCATTATAAATGGAGAAGAGATTGAAGTAGTCAAAAGATTTCTTCTTGCTTGGATCCACAATCAATGCTCAAGGAAGCAGTGCTCAAGAGATCAAAGGACACACTGCATTGGGTAAGTCTGCTGCCCCAAACCCCTCTAGAGCGCTGAGGAGCAAGATATCACTTTGAGGACCAGTGGGTGCCTGACCCAAGCCAGTGTCATTTCAGTTACCTCATGTGCAAATCAAATTTAGACATTGAATAAGGAAGTCTATAGAACGGAAGTATTTAAGTTATGGTGCTGGTGAAGTAAAATTAAAGTACCATGGAATGCTAAAAGAACTAACAAAGTGTCTGGGACGCACCAACCAGAATGCTCCTTAGTAACGAGGATGGGGAGACTTCATTGCACATACTTTGGATATGTTGTCAGGAGGGCCCCGTCCTGGAAGAGGACATCATGTTTGGTAAACTAGAGGGAAAGTGTCAAAGAGGAAGATCCTCAATCATATGGACACAGTGGCTTCAATAATGGGCTGAAATATAACAATGGTAAGGATGGAACTGGATCAGGCGGTGTTTTGAGTTTGCTGTGAATTGAAACAGACTGCTTCGGCATCTAATAATTATTTTGAAGAAGTTTCTTTCTGTTCCTATTTTGTTGAGTGTTTTTTTTTTATTGGGAATGTGTGAATTTTGTCTGAGGAAACATGTGATGACTTATCTGACCTTCTGTGGCTACAAGGGAGGATAGTCCAATTCCAAGAAGTCTAGCCCAAAGCCTATGGGCTAGGCTGTAGAGGCAGAGGTCACACTTCCATTCTCCATCCTTCAATCACCCACTTCTTTAAAAAAAAAAAAACAACTTCTATCTCGAATTGGGTAAAGGTTTATACCACAGACCATCAGTTTTTCATTAGATAACTCATACACATTTTAGTTCATGTCATTGACTGCAATTCCCATAATGGAGCATCTTTGTGTTTTCCTGCTTCCGTTCCTAACATTTCTGAAATTTGCCCTTGGATAAATGCTGCCTTTCTAATTAACTTAGTTGATTCTTCCAAGATGTATTACTTCACTAGTGCTATTATTCCCCTTATAAATCTACTTACTGTTCACCTGAACATTGATCTATGGGGGTACGTTCAGTTCCAGAACTGAAAGATGACTAAGGGTCATATAATGTGTTCGGTGCACGAGCAGTCTCTCTATAATAAGCCTAGTCTCATTTAAATTTTCACCCTTAAACAGATCATAATGATCTACCTATAACACCCTCCCAGGGGGATGGACAACAGAAAAGTGGGTGAAGAGAGAGACATTGGTCAGTGTAAAACATGAAAAAAAAATTATAAAGGGTTCATGAGGGATGAAGGGAGGTTGGGGGAGGGAGGGGAAAATGAGTAGCTGATATCAAGGGCTTAAGAAGAAAGAAAATATTTTTAAAATGATCATGATGGCAAATATATAAAGGTGCTTGACACAATGGATGTCATCAATATATCTTTGTAAAGAACTGGACAATCATTGTGACATCCAACTAAAAGTAAATTTATTTCACTTTAGTCTTTAACCTCTTTGGAACTCAGGGATTTCATCTTGATATAATAAATTATTATAAAATCAAATTTCATTCCTTTAGATTCTATTTAACATAGATATGTTAGTAACATTTTACTTTTTTGTTTTTTGGGCATCACTGCTCCCCGGTGGTCGTGGGCGCTACCCAGTGCTACTCCGGAGGGCCGCTGTTGGATTTGAACCGCTAAGCCCGTGGGCCGCAATCCCCACCCTCAACCACTTACGCCACTGGGGCTCAGCCCTATTTTACTTTTAACTACTTTTTTTGCATCACTGCCCTCTGGTGGTGGGAGTAGGAGGCCCAGCCTTTGCTCCTGTGGAGCTGGAATTGAACCTCCATCCCAGTGGGTTGCAGTCCCGCGCACAATCACTGCGCCACCGGGGCTCAGCCCTTTTGTTTTAATCTGTAAGGGAGCAGATTCCGGGTACTTTTCCCGCAGAGCAGCTGGGTGCAATCCGCTGGCCTTTTGGTCAGCAGCCAAGTGTACTCCCAGAGCGCGTCTAGATTTATATTCGTTCATTACATCTCTGGCTAAATAAGTATGTTGCTTTGGTTTATTACATAAAGGATACTTTTACTATGCTACTTTACAAAATACACTGCTACACGTAGGGTTTCTTGTTAGAAAATAACCTTACTAGACGCATGGGGCCTCTCATAGTTTTTTGAGGCCCCATCAGTCTAATTGCAAGTCATAGAACGATGGCGTTCCATTGTAACTGCGCTGGCAAGCGTGGAAAAGCCGTGAACTAATTCTCCTTAAAATAAAATGGTGACCCTAGTATGACAGTAATTTTTAACGGAGACACATGGTCCAGTTGTCCCAAGAATCAAAACTGGCTTCTAAGCTATTGTAGGGTCTGCACCAGGAGGCCAGTGTTAGTTAACGTCGGGACAATCTGCCCAAGACCTCCACTGCGGCAAACCGGCTTTTCTCGCCTCCTCGGTTGGACATTCGGGGAAAAGGATGAAGCGGATGACCCCGGGGCGCCACACGTTGGCTCGCCCCCTCAGGCCCCCGAGGTCACAAAGGCCGTTTGGAAGGAACGGGTCGGGGTCAAGAACCTCGGCCCGGGAGGCTTCGTTTTTGCCTCGGCGAGGTGGCCTCTCGCCGGGCCCCCGCGGCTGCCCTTCCCAGCCCACTCGTCCCCCAGCAGCGTCCGGGCTCTCGCCAAGCCCCCGGGCTGTGTCCCCAGCGGCGCAGGCCACGGCCAACCCTGCAGCGTCCCTGTCCCTGGCAGGCCGTCCACAGCAGTGACTCAATAGAAGGCTTCCTCCCCAGACAGTGCCAAGATGGCGACGGGACCCCGTGGAAAGCCACCGAGAGGCGGGCCCCCGCCCCGTCCCAGCCAACCTCGTGCCAGCGAGGCCGGCTCGCGGGAAGGGGGCGGGACCGGCGCGAGAGGGTGGGGACGAGCGCGTGCCCGCTCGGCGCCCCCTCCCGGAGCCCTAACCCGGCCCGGCGGCGCGCGCTGCCTGTCGGGATACTTGGCCCGCCCAGCCCGTCCTCTCAGCCAGCGCCGCAGCCGCGAGAGCCGCGTTTCTCCCAAGATGGTGGCGCAGGGTTCAGGGTGACTACAGGAGACGCCAGGGCCCTCTCGCCTCTCGCCGGGATCTCCACACGCCGCCGCCCGCCCCCGCGGAGCCCGCTGCCGGCCCGCACGCCCGCCACCTGCCCTCGCTGCCGTTGTTGTGGTTGTTTTTTTTTTTTTTTTGGCTTCACCTCGGTCGAGCTCGCGCTCTTGGCCGCAGGCGGCGGCCTTCCCGGAGCACCTCGTCGGAGCCCCCCTCGGCCTAGCTCCGGCCCGGCGGCCTCTGCACGCCCCGGCGGGGACCCGCGGCGGCGGCGCGGCGCCTGGAGACGAGCGCGGGGTCTTCGGCGGCGCGGCGGTCTGGGGAGAAAGCAGCCTGGGTCCCGCATGAGCCACGGCGGTGGCGGCTTCGAAGGGGCCAGAGGCGGTGGCGGGCGGAGGAGGCGGGCTCGAGCGACCGCGAGCGGGGAGGCGGCAGCCGCTGCGAGGGCCGCGGCTCGACCGCGGGGGCGACGGCAGGTCAGTGTCTCTCCCCGGAGGGGCCTGCCTGGCGAGGCTAGGCCGGGCGGCGCGAGGCGGCGGCCCACACCCCCCAACCTCCCCCCGCCCCCCCGTTCCCTCGGCCCTCTTTTCGGGTCGGCTCCGGCCGGGGTCGGGCCCCTCCCCCTCGGGGAGTGTGGGGTTGGGGCGCGTGGTCTGGAGGGGACAGTGCCAGGACTAGGCCACTGGCGGCCGCGCTCGCCCCGCCTAACTGTCAGTTGTGGCGGAGCGCCGGCGGGGACGGGAGCGGGCATGGGGCGGGGCGGGCCGGCCGGGCGCTCGGGGGGCCGGAGCGGTGCCCGCCATGGGCGATGGGCGATGGGCCCCGGGCCGCGCCGAAGCGGTAGGCTGCCGAAGGCGGGCTCGGCTCT
>PVJH01038216.1:0-17331 GCA_004026705.1 Nesogale talazaci | reverse complement strand
TGAAAATAAAAATGTCAAACACCCTAAATATATCATGTGAAACAAGAAGTATATTAAAAAAGTAAATTTGATGTCTCTGTTCTTGTCATGTCACGTTAGACCCATTTATAATAGCAAAACCTTAAGGAACATCTACGAATCGAAGAGAGGAGCTTTGCTTCCTCTTAATTTCTCTGCACACAAACAGCATGTCCCCACACTGAAGCCTTTTCTGTTGAAGTCTCCCCAGTCAGCAAACACCAAGAGTTGAGTCTTCTCTAGAGGCCGACCATCATTTTGCCCTCAGAGTGCAGTGTGGAAACCACCAAGGCCACATTCTTAGGATATACTCCCTTCACTCAAGTGAAAGGGATTATTTGAATGCTAGGAACCCTGGTGGTACAGGGAACCCGAATCGTGTGGTTAGACATTGGGCTGCTAACCACCAGCTTGCACTTTGAACCAACCAGCTGCTCTGAAGTAGAAAGACTTGGCTTTCTATTCCTGTAAGGAGTTACACTCTCAGAGACCCACAGGGGCACTTCTAGCTCTCCTACAGGATCACTGTGAGTCAAAATTACCTTGATGAGCGTAAGTTTTGTTTGATTTTTAGGCAGTTCTGGTGGCAGAGTGGTTACATTAGGCGGCTAGCCGCAAGGTCGGCAGTTCAAGACCCCCAGTCAGTCTGCAAGAAAAAGACGAGGTGTTGGCCTCCCTTAGAGTTACAATATTGGAACTTCACAAGCACAGTTCTGCTCTGTCCTACAGGATCACTTTGATGCAGAATCAACTGCTGCATAGTGACGGAGCAGATCTATTACCTGAGAACAAGAACTTGGTTCAAACCAATAAAGTTATGGGTGCGTAAGTCAAAGGTCAGTGAACAGCAGCAGTCAGACATGATCTGTTAAAGCCCTAAACTAACAATCTGAGCCACTCCACTAGTCACTATGGCTGTGATATCAATGGACTTATTAAACCTTTGCGCCTTCAGAGTCTGTTTGGTATGTTTTTCTACTGCTATCACTGGACACATCCTCCACATTTTATTCAATCACTATTTCAACCACACTATGGGTTCAAGTCCAATTTATAGCATGGTTGGGAACTGTGAGCTTCAAGTTTTCAGGCCTACTTTTACATCCAGCATGATTCATTTAATATTTGGTGCCAGAGCTGTCTCCCTCCCATCTCTTCTTGCCCCTGTTCTTCCCACTCGCTTCCTACAATTTCTCATCTCCAAGCCTTTCTTCTGAAACACTTTGGGGTGGGCTTGAACCTCCAACCTTTCTGTTAGCAGCCAAGTGCATTAGCTATTTGAATCTTCTAAAGACTCCAAAATATATGGAGAGAGAACAGTTGCTGCACCTTAGATGGCTTCTCAAGGGCATTTAAGACCCTAGTCAGTTATTCCTCTAAGTAGCAGGTAAAACATTGTTCTTGTGAACCCTGCTACACCGAGAGGGATTCTTGTCCCCTGACAGTAAGGTCTTGATCCCCTACATCCAGTGATATATTCCCTTGAGGAATTCTATTATGTCTACAAGTATTCATAAGTTTGCACCCTGCATCCACTACCATAGGAGTTTTGTGCTAACCACAAGGTGCACAGTTTGAAAGTACCAGTTGCTCCTCAGAAGAAAGATGGAGCTTTCCTGGCCCTGTAAAGAGTTATCCTTCCAGAAACGCACAGGACAGCCCTCCTCCATCCTATGGGGTTGCTATGAATGGAAATCAAGTCAATGGTAGTGAGTTTTGTTTGGTTTATGCTCTACCACATGGATGATTATATTTGCAGCAAAGATAAGGACACATACAAAACTATACTTTATCAATTTTTTATATATTTGTGGGTGTATCCCCACTTTCCCTCCTATATCTAATCAGCCCCCATGTCTACCTAAGCGTTTAACTAGTAGGTCACCACAGTTGGTGGGCAAAGGTTCGCTCTTATTTCTTATCCTGCAAAAATTGTTTCTTCATTATTTCTTCCTATACATTTATAATTTTTATTAAATCGATCTCTATAATAGTTTGGAAATTCCACAATTCTTAGAAATAAATAAAAAATGCTCACTTCTCCTCAGGCAGTGCCTAGAGTCCTATATCAGCTTTCCCAAACAAGGCTGGCAAACTTGGCCACTGAAGCAGCTGTAAAAATGGAAATGCAATCACAGAAGGAGTTATCAGCCTTGTGAATTGAGGCATCTTGACACTACTTGACATTCATTCTCAATTACCAAGTTCAGATTCTTGCCTTCATTGAGCAGCACTACAGAGCACCTCACATAAATGAGTGGATTCTGGGCAACTATGATGGAGTAAATAGCATGCTTCACTTCTTCAAAGGACTTGGGTCAGCCAACAGGCATTAAGCATTAAATTATTTCTGACAGCAACCACGGTCTATTAGAATGATACCTCTCTCTCTCTCTCTCTCTCTCTCTCTCTCTC
This sequence comes from Nesogale talazaci, assembly GCA_004026705.1. NCBI lineage: Eukaryota > Metazoa > Chordata > Mammalia > Afrosoricida > Tenrecidae > Nesogale > Nesogale talazaci. Next base: position 14,898 of record PVJH01038216.1, on the reverse strand, counting down.
TCTCTCTGATGTTTATCTTTGAGGAAACCACTCACATCTTTATAGCAGGCATAAAACCCATTGTAACGATAAAAATAAAAGGCATTTAACCAATACCTACACACCGGAGCAGACTTCTAGATGCATTAATTGCCTTCTCTCTCACTTTCTTTATTTCACTTATAAGAAGTGAACTCTCCACTTGTAAGTTGTGCAAAATTCAAAAATAGAGAAGGGTTGCTATGGAGTCAGGGATCTATCACTAACTCATCTCCCAAATGTACATATAGAATGAATAGGGAACACTGAAGTTTTTCCATTATATTTTGGTTGCAAAATGGTTATAGGAACTTCACAGATTATAAGATACAGAAATATCTAGTCTTTGGAATCTGACATCTTAAAAAACTTGTATAATGTTATAGCTCCAAAGAATTTATCTTTCATACATTCATCTTTTTATTGGAGGTCTAATACATTTCAGACATTGTGCTACCCAGACACATACATGGTGACCAATTAGGAAGCAGGAGAGATCTGAGGTAGGCTGGGGGATGGGTAAATGTCAGGTAAGGTTTCTGTGAGGAAAAGGCAACTAAGGTAACCCTAGGAAGTGATGCAAAATGTTGGCAGTTTTAGACTTCCCAGAGATGCCTCAGGAGAAAGAGTTGTTCATCTACTTCAAGAAAAACCAGGCATTGAAAACTCTACGCAACACAGTTTTACTCTGACATATCTGTAGTCACAAGAGTGGGACTTTATTTGAAGGCAACTAGCCAATACACACCAATAAAGTGGTGAAGCACGTCTTAAGGGAACCTCAAGCTCTAGTGGCATGATCCATGGGATGGTTTATCCCACAGGTAGTATGGCTCACAAGTTGAGGCTGAAAGCTAGCTAAAACAACTGCATGCTGATCTGCTTACCAAAGAACGGGAGACGAGAGGCAGCCATTACCAAGTCATTTATCTCTTTGGTCTCCAAACTGTGACCTGATAAATCCCACATGTTCCTAGTGGCCAGGTTGGCACAATAAACCTACCTGTCACACCCTCCCAGCACAATTGCTGAAGACAAAATGGATACATAAGCAAATGTGGCAAAGAAAGCTGATGGTCCCTGGCTATCAAAAGATAGAGCATCTGGAGTCTTAAAGTCTTGAAGTTAAACAAGCGACTGTTTAGCAGAGAAGAAAAAAACTCACATGGAAGAAGCAAACCAGCCTGCGTGATCAGGAGATGTTTACAGAATCAGGTAGCAGGCATCAGAAGACGCCAAGCAAAACAAAAACAACATATTGTTGAGAAAATTGAGGGGGGCAGGAGCGGAGACCCAAAACCCATCTGTAGATAATAGAGGGCCACAAGAAAAGAATGAGTCGACCAGATGAAGTATAGCACCAATGAAACATAGAATACTCTCCTGGTTCCTTGAGGCTTCCTCTCTCCCCGCTATCATGACCCCAATCCTGACTTTTACTGCAGGCGAGGCAGGAATTTATACACAGTTACAGATAAGAGCCCAGGACACATGGAATCCAGGTCACATAAATCCCTCAAGAAGAGAAAAGGGAGTTGCAATAGCAGGAGGATAGGGGAAAGGTCGGAAGAGGAACTGTGGAGGAAGGGAGACAGTGGTTAGTGTGATATATGACCATTATAATAATTTCTAATTTATCAAAGAGCCACATGGGTGGAAGGGGGAGGGAGGATAAAAAAAGGAGTTCAAGGGCTCAAATAGAATGTAAATGTTTAGAAACTATGGCAACATGTGTACAAATAAGCTTGATGCGATTAATGTATGGATTGTTGTAAGAGTCCTCAATAAAATGATCACTAAAAGAACACTCACAAAGAAGCATTTTTATCCTCCCTCCCCCTTCCACCCATGTGGCTCTTTGATAAATTAGAAATCTGAAGCCATGTCCTTTACTTATCAGTGACAGGCTGGCTTCCTCAGAACAGTTTCACTCTTATCTCTCCTGGAAACTAATTTTAAATTTTATTTATTTATTTATTTATTTATTTATTTATTTTTAGGCATCACTGTCCCCAGATGGTGGGTGTAGGCGGCCCAGCCTTTGCTCCTGGGAACTGGAATTGAACCTCCATCCCAGTGGGCCGCAGTCCCGTGCACAACCACTACGCCACTGGGGCTCAGCCTAATTTTAAATTTTTAACAAATGTATTGATATATGTTCATTGGTAATATTCCAGAGCCAATAGTTCAGAGAGCATAATAATTTCTAAGATATATTTGGATTAACACACACACAATTCTTACTAGTCCCAAGTGGCAAAAAATCTCAATTGAGACTTAGTGAGGAATATGGGTGTGGCAGTCATGTGCTTTTGTTAATTTTATGATTGAAATGTAGGGGTGGCGTCTAGCCTGTTAATCTGGAGATAGCCACTGAGTAGCCAGTGAGGCCTCTGTGTGGGCATGGCTTTCTCCTGAGACTTCTGGGAAATCTCACGATATTTCCCTCATGAAGAAGAGAAGCTATCTTCCCGTGTTGGTGAGATTAGTCTGAGAGATGAAGACAAGTTGGCAGCATCCGAGAAGCTGGAGGAGCCGGCGGAGAGACCACACGGATTTGCCCTGATGGAGGAAGACCTCTGAAGCTGGGCCAGCCACCTGGAGACCGCTGCCAGCGATGAGTTGCGTCTGCTCTTGATGAACCCTGAGCCCTGGAAGTGAAGAGCCATGGGAAGACCCCTGCTAGCACCGGGAATCTGCATGAGTCGGAAGGAGACTTTACAGACTGATATCGAGCATATGGGTTAATATTGGACTTATGACTTTGTACTGGACTGGATTGGGATGCTTTCTTAATGTCCTATTTCTCTTATATATAAACCTTTTCCTTATATCTATATGCGTGTCTATGAAATTTGTTCCTCTAGTCTACCCAGACTAACACAGTGGGAGAAATAATTTAAATTAGCTAAATTCTGTAATTCCTTAAAGAATTCTTTTTATTATTATCTTTAGTACCAGGGTTACAACAGGATACAACAGAGATACAACAAAATCCAAAGTGAGAAATATCAGTAACAACTCCTATTTTAAACTAAAGATAGAAGGTTTTCATGGAATTGTTGGAACTTGAGCTCAGTCTTAAAGAATTTGGAAAAGAAGCAGAAGAATTTGTAGTCAAGAGAGACATGACACCCTAAGGCTAAAGTCTCACTCACAGCAGAGCAAACCTGGCAAATACACTACCTCTAAGGGCTAGGGGTGGATGGTCCATGGCTATCTGTGTTCAAGTCAAAGCTCTTATATAGAGTGGCCGTGGCAAAGCAATGGGAGAGGGGTGAATGATGATTTGGAAGGAAATCAAAGTTAAAGAAGTTCCTTGTTTTCAAAGTCTGGTCTGAAAGATGTAACTGTAGTTTAAGCTATATACAAACCCAAATGTCGATAGGGAAATGAATTAGAGTAATAGATTGGGGAAGAGATTGCAATTTTGTTAAAGATTAAAAGTTCAAATAGAGCCCCAGAACAATGTGAGAGTATATAACCCCATTTTTTGCTACAATGTGATTTTTGTTTATTTAGTTATTTATCAATTAAATGGCTTCATCACTGATACATCACTCTATTCAAATTAGATTATATGAATGATTCTATCAAGATCTAAGGAATTGATGGAATCAAGTTTTTGTATATGTCGGTCCTCTTTAGACAACTCTAAAGTCTCTATTATACCAGAGATCTTTACTCATTTCCTTCTGAGTGAACAAAATTGTCCCCAGTTTACATATACATACATATACATACATACATATTTAGTATGTATTTAGTTTGGGAAGCTGAATTCTTTAATGGGAGATGATGAGACTCCTTTTACTATTTTTACCTTGAACTTAATTTTGTTTCAGTTCCTTCTGTAAGTTTCGTCCTGGTTCATTTGTGAATGTCTTTCTGCCCTACTTACTGGTCTTTGTACCTGTAGATATTATTGCATTAATGCTATCCATGTTCCCATTTTTCTCTATCTTCGGTGAAGTCTGGAGTTTCATCTTGTTCCTGATGAGTTTGCATCCTTCCTCGGTTGGGAAATTCTGAATAAGCTGTTTAAGCAGGGTGGCAAGGGGGTTATTACAGGTTGGGCTGATAACATAAAGATCAGCAGTTTGAAACCACCAGCTACTCTACAGGAAAATTATGAGGGTTTCTGCTCCTGTAAAGATTGTTTTAAATCATTTTATTGGGTGCTCTTACAGCTCTTACAACATTCCATACATCAATGTATCAAGCGTATTTGTACATCTGTTACCATTATCATTTATTTCCAAAACATTCTTTACTTGAGTCCTTGGTGTGGGCTTCTCTTTATTCCTCCTTCCCGCAAATCCTCGGTCAATTATATATTGTTACTATTATTTCATATCTGTTGTCTCCCTTCACCCATATTTGTGCTATTCATCCCCTTTGGGGGGGAGAGGAATGTCTATACATCCAACCATGTGATCAGTTTCCTCTTTTTCCCCTTTCCTGACCATCCCCATACCCTCATGATATCACTACTCTCACTACTGTTCCTGTGAGGTTTATCTGTCCTGAACTCCATGTATAGAGAGCTCTTAGATGTGCTGATGTAGCCATATTTGTATGGCTGTAGCCATATGGTGTAGCCATACGGTGTAGCCATATTTGTAAGGTGGAACTGGGCCATGGTAGTGAGGGGAGGGTGGGGAGGAAGCATACAGGAACTAGAGGAATGATGTGTGTTTTGTCTGTACTATACTGCACTTTTGTTGAATCATCCCTTCCTTATAATCCTCTGAGGGGGTATATCAAATTGTCTACAGATAGCCTTGGGTCTCCACTCCAAACCCCTCATTTTCATCAATATAGTTGCTTGTTCTAGATATTATGATACCTAATACCTGATCCCATCAACACCTTATGATCACACTGGCTGGTGTTGCGTATGATCACATGTGGCCTTTGTTGCTTCCTTGCTGGATGGCTACTTGTTTAACTTCAAGTCTTTAAGACCCTCCATGCTGTATCTTTTGATAGCCTGGCACCATCCATTCTCTTCACCATATTTGCTTATGCACTCATTTTGGTTTTGGTCATAGTGTCCAGGCAGGTGAGTATCAAGAAGTGCCAGGTTATTAGAACAAAGTGTTCTTTTGTAAAGGGAGGCCTGAGTGGAGGCCCAAAGTCTACCTGCTATCTTAGTACTTAACATATTAATATATGTGAATTGGTCTCTGTCCTTTTCATTATAAATTAGTATATTGCACATATACATACCTATAACTAAACCTCTATAATTGCCTTTTGCCACCTATTTATTTCCTCTATTTTCTTTCCTCTTCCTTCTATCCCACTATCATGCTCACCCTTCATTCTGCTCTCAGTAATTCCTCTCGGATACATTGCACTTGATTAAACCCCACTAGGCATTGCACACCCTCCTTGCCATCAATTTTAGGACTCTTGTTATTCCCTTATCCCTCAGTTTGTTAGCTTTCCACTCCCCCTCCCTCCCATGTTAACCCGGAACTGCCAGTCCATTGTTTTCTCTTCTGATTGTTCGTCCTGTCTATCTTATATAGATAGAGTACAAATCAAAAACACACAAGCAAACAAAAATAGAAAACAAAACAAGAAAAAAACTCCAATAGATAGTTCCAGGTTTGTCTGCTGACCCTTATGTATGTTTTCTGATAAAGTCTGATGAGGTGCCAAGCCCTGGCCTCTAAGTCAAAAGTCTATTTTCAGGAGTCCACGGTGACTTGGTTACTTTGCTGTCTAGTTGCACTACTTTTGTGGTTCACCCTGCTGTGCATGGGGCAAACCAGGCACACTTTCTGCACAGTGTCTCCAGTGCTGCCCCCTGGAGCACTATGGGTCAGTGAAGGAATGTCTCGTTGTGGGGCTGGTCCTAGGGTCTTCTCTGTGCTTTGGTGGCTATGAGCAGGGATGTCATCCCCAGGGCTTGGTGGGCCATGATGAGACTCTCTTGTTCTATCTATCTATCATCTGTCTATCGAACTCTATCTCAGTCTCTCTCTGTCTCTCTCTCTCTCAATCCTGACCTCATGGAGGAGGTGATAGAACCCTATTAGTTGTGAGAAGCTGGCTTCCTCTCACACATGGCTTGAGTTAACATCCTTACTCTTCAATACTATACAACACTTTCGTGTAACAGGTTTACCTAATGCAACTAGTCTTTTTATTTCTGGGCCGCTGCTTCCATGAGCATTGATGGAAGATCTAAGAAAGACAAAACCCTTGACAACTTCATTTATCATTTACCTGTTGGTTCAGTGTGAGGATTTTGGTCTTCTTCTTAACTGAAGAATCTTAACTGAAGGCTGAAATCCTTGATCTTAGTCAGCAAATGCTCCAAGCCCTCCTCATTTTCAGCAAGCTAGGTTGTATCATCTGTACATCACAGGTTGTTAATAAGCCTTCCTCTGATCTTGCTGCCATGTTTTTCTTCAGATAAGCCAGGTTTTCAGATTATTTGTTCAGCATACAGATTCAATAAGTGTGAGAGGATATAATCCTGAAACGCACCTTTCCTGATTTTAATTCATACAGTATTCCCTTGCTATATTACACAATTGTCTCTTGAACCACGTATAAGTTCCACGTGAGTAGACGGTATTGTTCTCAATTCCCATTCTTCTCAAAGTTATTAATACTTTATTATGATTGTGTCAGTCTAGGTAGACTTACTAGAGAAACAAATCCACAGACACTCATATGAGTTTAAGAAAGAGCTTTATATACAAGAGCAGTTGAATATTGAGAAAATATCCCAGCCTGGTCCAGGTCAAGTTCATAAGCCTGATATTAGCCCATGTGTCCAATATCAGACTGTAAAATGCTCTTCACACTCAGAAAACACATACAATGAAAACGAATGCAAGAAGATCAAAGACCAGTGGGTGAGAATTCTTGTGGATCCAGTGGCATTGTAAGCTTCACAGCCTTGGCAGAATCTCTACGTGACTTCTCCTGCTCCAGAAGTCTGGCTCCATCAGCCTTTCTCCATGTGCCTTCTCCACAGGGATGTCTCTCAGGGAATGAGCTGAAAGAGAGTGTCTCCAACCTCCAAGGTGGAAATACAGGAGCTCTCAGAATCCTCAGGAGAAGACCATGCCCACACAGAAGCCTCATTGGTTATATCATGATTGACAGGATACACCCTACCCTTGCACTCTTCATCCTCAAATTGACACCAGATTATATAACTACTACAATGATTCACAGAATTAAAGACCTTGGAATAAAAACAAGTAAACATCTTTCTGGCATTTTTTGCTTTGAGTAAAGATGTATCAGACATCAACAATGATATCCCTTGTTGCATACCCTCTTCTGAATCTGGACTGAACTTCTGGAAGCTAGTTCCCTGTCAGTGTATTGCTGCAACTGTTGTTGGATGATTGTCAGCAAAAATTTATCTGCATGTGTTATCAATGATGTTGTTATATAATTAGAAGATTCTATTAGTTGAGCAGCTCAGCATTATCTTAAATTGAGAGAACTGAAGAAAGCAAAAGATAGCATATATACTGAACTAAAAATTGAATGACTTTCCTAGTATGTATTTATTTGCGTGTATTTAAATATGCTATCTAAAGTTAAAATAATCACTTTTAATAATACATATAACTTAATAGAGTGAAGGAAAATCTTTAGGAAATGTTAGCCTCCCTGAAGCCTGAGGCTGCATAGCTTACAGCATGGACACCTGCGGAGCCAACTGGGGCATCACTGTGGGTCTCAACCCCACAATGGCGCTACTGCCTGACACCTCATGAAGACATGGCTCACAGACAAGCAGATAAGACTGGGTCCTTCCTTGAGCTCGTGCCCCACTTGCTACCCACCTTTAATGACTTCAGATCCCCTGTGTTTACCCCCAACAAGGCTGACCTAAGTGGTAACATTACAACATCCAGGGCATGTGTGACACCAATATCACAAGTTCTAGAACCTCCAAAACATCCTGGAGGTAGAGAAGGAATTATACGGAGGCAAGTGATCCAAAGTGGGGTCTATACAGTCACTGATGTGGCTGGAAAAGGCTTCTGCTTCATCCAGGTCTGCTTCCAGATAATCTGCTACAAGAAGCGTGAGGAGATCCACCACGTCAATGCCACTAAGGCCTCAAAAATACCATGACTGGATTAGGCAGAAGACCTTCTGGTCAATGCTGTACAAGGCCCTTAGAAGTTCGACTTTCTGTGGGCACTCTCCAACGGGCAGAGCATGACCAAAGAGAGTTTCCTGGAGAAGAGCAGCCTTTTCCTGGTCAGCAACACACCTATCATGGATGGCATCCATGTCAGCCTCAAGCCCAGACCCAAGCCCAGGCCCAGAATCTATGTGTATCCTTGAATATCTGTATTACTTAATCAGAATTTAGGCCCAATACTCATCCACTGATTTGACAGGGTATTGCCAACTTTATCTGTCACACATAAGTATGTAAACAAAATATGCTAAAATTCCATGGAGGATTATTATAACATTTAGCATGTACTGTGCTCTAAAATTTACAAAATGTTCTTGCAAGTTTATTATTTTACACTTTCACCGGTTTAGTTTATAATTAAAGAAAATAAGACTCAAGGGAAATATTGTAGCCAGAAGCGATGCCTTCCCTTTGCAAGCCAAATGTGTTATCCACAACTTTTGCTACGCTAAAACTGTGAGCACTCCGGCATCTGGTAAGAAACACTCCTTGTCCAGAGTGACTATTCAATCCCTAATTCAATTCAGCAGTGAATGTTTTGCTGGTAGAACATGGACTCTGGTGGTTACTTATAAAATACTTTGAATATCACTCCTGCTTCTGTTCAAACCTATTCAGGACGAAGTGTTTAAAGTTGTTTAAAAGAGTACAGGAAATAAATCCATTCTGAAGATTAAATGCATAATATAAACATTAGTCAAGTAACTATTCTCGATATTTGTAGATTAAAGACATAACTGTCCGTTATAATGGCACAGTAGCCATTATTTGGGTTTATTAAATAGAAATGTCTTAATAAGTTTGTGAGATAATAGCAGATGAAGAAAAGGTAAATCATGCCCACAATAAAAGTCAGTTATTTTGGCTGAGCCCCGGTGGCGTAAGTGGTTGAGTGCGGGACTGTGGCCCACGGGCTTGGCGGTTCAAATCTATACTGTCACTGAAGGGCTGCTCTCAGGAGCAGCACTGGATAGCTCCCACGACCACCAGAGGGCAGTGATGCCAAAAAAAAGTCCGTTTTTTCAGCCTGTCTTTTCAGACCTATAACAATATTTAAATACTTTCCCTTGTCTCTATATAGATTTCTGAACCCCATTGTAATGGTTACATATTATGGTGATATTTAGAGTTTATTTTAACTATAACATTATCACTTTAAGATTCCATGTAATCATATATTTTTAGCAAATCTCATATTTAATTTTCAAGACACAAAATATCGTTTATTATTTTATTTGTTTTAGTTCTTGAAAACATAATCCTATAGTGTGGATTAATGTAATTTAACTAAAAAAAATCAAAATATACCTTGAAGGCACAAATTATTTTCACAATAAATGCTTTTATTTGTTCAATGTAGCACATAAATCAAAATTAAAACTAAGTAAATCAAACAATATTAAATGTGTTTCTCTAGGCAGTATTTGTAATTCATTCTTTCTTTCATTGTATTGTGCTTTTAGGTGAAACTTTGCTCCGTAGACTAGTTTCACATTTAACAAGTCAAATAAAAAGTGTTCCCTGACTTTGGTTGCTGTTCTTCCGATGTGCTAGCTGCTTACCAAAGGTCAGCAGTTTGAACTCACTAGCTGCTCCACTGGAGAAAAATGAGGCTGTCCACGCCCGTAAAGAGTGGCAGTCTCAGACAGGCACAGGGGCAGTTCTTCCCTGTCTTGTAGGATTGCAGTGAATCAGAATGGACTTCATGACGGTGAGTGTGTTTGGTTGCCTCATTCCCATCTCTCCAACTCCCCTCCCACCTCTTTTCCCTCTCACCTTTGCTTTAGGGGAAAAGTTGCCAGTTTGGTGGCATCGTTGATTATTCTAAGAAGCACATCCCTCACCAATGTCATTGTTTATTTTATAGGCCAGTATATAATTGACTAAAAGGGGTTCTCTGGAAGAGACTTCAGTTGTAGTTGAAACATATGTCTCAGGGTAATAGTCCTTGAAGCTCATGCAGTTTCGATCAATCCAGTATATCTGATCTGTTGTTATGAGTTTGAACTTTTTTTTTATAACTTTCTCACATTCCAATCAGTGCTTCAAATTATGCACCTCATCAGAGGGGTTGCCAGTGGTAACTGGATACCACCTAGTTCATCTGGTGTCAGATGACAGAAAACTTGCATGGGCCATTAATTCAGTGAACTAATGCTTCCTTGAGTTTCCTTCACTCTCTTTTACTCCAGGTGAGAAGAAACCAATAGTTGTATCTCTGGGGGACCAGCCATAAGCTTTCAAGACCTCACATGCTCTCACCAAACTAGAATGTAGAACATGATCTTTGTGACCTATGTTATGTCATTGTCCTACATGACCCCTGAGATTATGGCCCTTAGGCTTCATGTCCAGTAACTCAGTCCCACCAGAAAACATTAAGGATGCGGACTTCCTGTGTATAGTAGAGACTGTTTTGAGCCTATTCTGTCAGGCATGCCTTTCTGGTCTTCCTGGTTCTCAATCTCTCATCCATCCAGCCCATTGGCCTCTGTCATGCTCAGGCAAGTGCTACAAAGCTCCTTTGGTGCTGATGGATCTACAAAGGACACCCCATGCTACAAGTGAAACTTGTGTGCAGAGATAATCACCTTTACTCGTTCAATCGGGCAGGAAGCCCACCACTCCGCTTCATGGCTCTCTGTCGTACAATTCTGGTATTTAGTACTGCTGCCTCTGGAATTTCCACCAAATCACACTGAGATCTCACATAGCCTCTGCATGTGCTCTTTTTCATCGATGGACACAAGATTCTCTGTTCCTGCTTCTGAGATGGCTCAATCCTACATATAGTGGAATGGCGAACTGACCGATCCCCCAATTAGACTGCTTTCCAGTTTATTTCCACAGTCCCATTCATTCACTAAGTTGCTCTGATGACATACTGCTTATGATTTGAGCTGCTATGGTATGCAATCTGTTGTTCATTTGAGAGGATTAGGAGCGAAGGGGTAGAGTTTAACCTGTCCATCAGGTTGCAGCTTGATGACCTTATTTGGTGGCACTGAGAAGATAGATAGTTCATTGGAGGCAGGACACACACTCAATTCCTAGGAGGCATTGCAACTATAAAGACACCTGGAACTCTGCTCGTGGAGCCATGTAGAGACCCCTGCCAGCATTGAGATGCTTACTACACCAATGGATCCACAAGAATTCCCACCCACTGGCCTGTGATATTTCTGTATTCAGCATCATTGGATGTGCTTTGTGAGTCTCAAGAGGGTTTCATAGATTGTTTTTTATAGATTGTCTCGCCTATTATGGCCTATTATCAGACTTAGGGACTTGATCTGCAGTGGACTGGAATGTTTGCTTAATGTAAAATTACTCTTTATATAAAGCTCTGTCTCATACACATGAGTGTCTCTATGAATTTGTTTCTCTAGTCTACCCAGACAAACACATTATGGAGTCAGAAGTGGAGTACTAGAGAAAGAAGTCATTAAAATGAAGAGTGAATGCTGTTCAATCTCTGATTCCTGGTTGTTTTTCTTCTTTGGCTAGCCAGAGGTCAGATATTGCCATGCAGTTTACTGGTTTGTTTTCTGGGGGAAAAAATGGGAAGTTAAAGTTTTTATTATTTTGTTTTGTTAAAGTCTTTGATTACCCATGTGTGACTGGCAAAAACAAATGTTGTTAATGTATATTTTGAGCTCAGAGATAGAAAGAAATAACCCCTTGAATTTCTCAGAGCTCATGCTCGTTAAAGAAAATGGCTGACTGAGGTAAAAATGACTGGCAGAAAGCCTGCTTGAAGCAATGCCGTCAAAGGCCTCGTCCCATATTTGGATCAATGGAAGAGTTAAAAAAAATTAAGATAAACTAAATAAGGATTGAACTTCACTGTTTTAAGAATTGAGCTTTAGTATCTGATTCTGCTTTGTTTATACTGATGTCTTCTGCTTATTATTGTTGATATAAGGATTTATAGAAATAATTATTGAGAAGTATGGGAATAGAGAGCTTGTAAGCCCACTTGCCTTGAGCCATTAAAATTTGATCTTTATACTAGTTTAGGACAGGCTTGCAAGGAAGGCTTTGAAAAGATATGCTCCACCCACTGCTTTGAAATATTTGGAATATTTGCATTCCAAGATACCTGCAGATTGTGGACAGATTGAAGAAAAAAGGAACTCTGAATTTTTGAAGTTTGAATTAGTGTTTTTTGTCAGAAACTGGAGAAAAAAATCTGGAACCATGAAGAAAACTCCTCTTTAGGATTGGACATTAAAGGGAGCCTATCACAGCTTGAAATGCTTGCTGGGAGACCACCTGGATCCACTTGTTAATTGGAAGTTGGAGAAAAGCAGCAATCAAACATTGGTTGAGTCTTGCCACTGACACCCACGGACCTGGTTCACAGGAACTATAGGAGAAGACAAGTGCAGGTTGACTGGTGTAAAGTTCATGACTAAGCACAAGGTGACCAGAGTCGGTGAGAATTTGTAATGGGACCATGATCTAAAGGCAAGGTGACCAATGGGCACCCTGGTGAGGCTAAGTGAAGCAGCCCACATTGAGGTAGTCAGAATCCAACCACATGAAGAGAAGCTTTACCAACCTGTGAATTGGTGTCTATTGCTGCTGACTTTATGAACGGCCTTTCCTGATTTGACTGGGCTTATGGATATGGATTTCACAAGGTTCCAACTGGAAGAGAGATTCTTTACATTCAAGAATATGGTTTTCTCCTCATTGCACTGGATTGATGTAAGTGGGCACTATAGAAGCTGGATACCCAAAATGGGCTGGGCAAAGGCGCAGCAGTCAAAACCACCAGCCACTCCTGTTCAGAGTTACAGTCTCAGAAACGCATGGGAGCAGTTCTACTCTGTATCATAGGGTCATTATAGGGACCATCAGCATTGGACTAATGACTGTGAGCGTGAGTGAAGGTTTTTTAGACTTCTATGCTGGGTGGGAGTTACAAAGACTATGAATAGAAGAGCCATATTAAGCAATTTCATGTCACCTTCATGCCTGTTTGTAGGCAGTGTTTTGTTTTCCATGAGTTGCTCTCACATTTCTTTCTTTCTTTAGGGGTGTGGGGTTTCTGTTTTTGTTTTGGTTTTTTTTTGGCTTATTCTTGGTGACTTTTATTGGGTCTTTATTCTGTATGGGTACTCTTAACCTTCTTTGATGGAAACTTTATCATCTTTTAAAGTCTTTTATTGGTTTTATATCAGTATTTGCTTGTTAAAAATTCTCTGTGTTTGGGCTGAGCCCAGTGGCGTAAGTGGTTGAGTGCAGGACTGCAGCCCGTGGGCTTGGCGGTTCAAATCCAGCAGCGGCTCTCAGGAGCAGCGCTGGGTAGCTCCCATGACCACCAAAGGGCAGTGATGCCCAAAGAAAGAAAAAAAATTCTCTGTGCTTTTTGGGGGGATCTTCCTGTTTGGAAATTCCAGTTAGTCACAGAATACATCTCTTTATAGGGTCCCATGTAACGCTTAGACTTCTTTCTTTCTTTTGAGACTTTTATGACTTTTTATGAGAGTAGACACACTCAGCTTTCTTCTGGGGAGCAGCAGGTGGGTCTCAACCTTGCCATCAGCAGCCTACCATTTCACCCTGCTGGGCCCCTCAACGAGTGGAACTGCAACACTGGGCTCAAGCCAAGGAACCATTGCAAGGAAGCACAGACCGCGCAGTGCTTCATTCTGTTATGTAGTGTTGTTATGGTTCAGAACCCACTCAATGACATCGAACAACAAGCCACCTTACATAAGCCAGAGCAACTACCAAAAGGTCCTTCTTTTTTGTTGTCATTATTTTCTTTATTTATTTTTAATCATTTTATTGGGGGTTCATACAACTCTTAGCACCATACACTCATTGTACGCAAAGCACAGTTATGCCTTTGATGCCATCATCATCCTCAAAACATTTTCTTTCCACTTACGTCCCTGATACTAGCTCCTCCTTTTTCCATTCCTTCCTGCTCTGCCTCCCTAATGGACCCTTAATAATTTGTAAACTACTATAATTTTTTCTTGTCAAATGCTGTCCGATGTCTCCCTTCACCCACTTCCCCATTGCCCATATCCCAGGGAAGAGGCTATATGCAAACCCTTATAATGGATTCTCCCTTTGCTTCTTTTTGTGTGCATTTCTTTTTTTTTAATCTTTTTATTGGGGGCTCAGACAACTCTTATCACAATCCATACATAATTTCACTGTGTTTCAAGCACATTTGTACATCCATTGTCTTCATCATTCTCAAAACACTTGCTTTCTATTTAAGCCCTTAGCATTGGCTTCCCATCTTCCCCCTCCCCCCCCAGCTTCTCCCTCCCTCATGAGCCCTTGAAAATTTATAATTCATTATTACTTTGTCATATCTTACACTGTACGATGTCTCTCTTCACCCATTTTTCTGTTGTCTGTGCTCCAGGGAAGAGGTTTATGTGGATACTTAGAATCAGTTTTCCTTTTTTACCCCACCTTTCCTCCACCCTCCCAGCACTGACACACTACCACTGGTCCTGGAGGGATCATCTGTCCTGGATTCTCTATGTTTCCGGCTCCTATCTGTACCAGTGTACACCTTCTGGTCTAGCCAGTTTTATAAGGTAGAACTAGGATCAAGATAGTGGGGAGGAGGAAGCATTGTAGAACTAGAGGAAAGTTGTGTTTCATCATTGTTACACTGCAAGCTAACTGGCTTGTCTCCTCCCTGCAACCTT
>PVJH01038215.1:0-17324 GCA_004026705.1 Nesogale talazaci | reverse complement strand
CACGACTACCAGAGGGCAGTGATGCCAAAAAAAAGATTAAAAAGAAGAAAAAAATGAAGGAAAAGTACAGAACACTCAAAAGTATAAATATATATACACAAACATATATCTAGCTCATAAATGAAGAAAGTAAATGGTCATTTAAAAATACAGGAGAGAAATAAAAGAACAAAGTGGGTGTGAAAAGACTCAAACTTGCTCCTCATAGTAGATTAGGGACCACAAATGGGAAAAATGTTGAAGTCAAGGGGCCGAACAGAAAGTTACACCAGCCAGCTCTAGAAGACTAAATACAATGTTCAAAATCAGAAAGGAAGAACACATTCAATATACCTTCACCTAAAATAACTTGAGAAGAAATTCAAGCCTCAATTTGCAATCTTGAAAAAGTCTATGACCAAAATATTGAATGATGGAGAAAGCACCAAAAGAAGCTGAAGAGAGTACACAGTCAGCGTTCCAGAAGCACGGCCTGCTGACGTACTGCGAGAAGATAAATCATTTAAAACCCCAGACAGAGAGGTTCGACTCTGAAACTGCTGAGGAGAGCTGAGCCCGTGGGAAAGGTTTGATTTTTCTTTTCTAGAAAGACAAGAGCTGAAATGGGAAGAAAGTAAATTCTGTTAACCATAGAGTTAAGAATCAGCTATGCTTGTAAGTTATATATTTCAGCTCTTAATTTCTTTGATGTGTCTTGATTGGCATGTTCACACTTGTAAAGACGATAAGAAAATAAAATGAGAAACGAGACAATAGAGGTATTTTGTATGCATGTAAGGAGTATGTATATTTGAAACCAACTCAAAGACAGTTCCTCTATAACTTACAAAAGTTAATGGGCACATATTTTAACAAAGGAATCACATGTATAAAATTAAAAATTATTCCTTTGAATATGCACATCTTCATATGTGGATATAAAAATGGGACCCAACGGCATTTACTGTAGCATTATTTGTAACTGCAAGACAATAAAAGTAACTTAATAAAATATAACAAAGTGTAATACATATTTACTATGGGGATTTTATAACTATTAGAAAGATATTTCATATGTGGCCACAGAGGTAACTAGAAAGAAACTGAATTATTAATAATAAAAGCTAATCAATCCTGGAGGTAAGAGGGGATAAAATGAAAAATTTTAAATGTATTTTATGCTTCTTGGTATACTTTTTTAAAAAAGAATATATTCTTATTTTAATTGGGTAATTTTTAAAGCATTCGTTTCCCTGCCAAGAACCCATTCATTAGTATATAAATTATGGTTGTAAAACTATTGCTTACTTCTCAAAATGATTTATATTCAACTTCCCTTATTCTACTCTCATTCTCAAAGTCATAATCACCAAGTTGAGAAAGGCATTAAAACTGCATGTGGATTAACACGGCCTGTGATTCCTAGAGAAGTATTCGAGTTACTTGTGTGTTCTGTCCACTCTGCACTGGAGAAGATGATTTTGAGGGGGACTTGCAAAATCTAGGTGGAGGACTCATCTTGTTGTCAGATCAGGTTTTCATACAATCCTCCACAGCATTGATTCCCTTAGCATGGTGGTGTGCCTTTTATTTTAATTTTTGTGAAAGGAGATATAACTTTCTTTTATTTCCTGGTGCTTAAGCACCTTTGTGTAACTTGTAGGTTATAGGACAGTAGCTCTAACCATTTTTTAAAAACATCTCCATTAGCTCTGCCTGATTTGTCAGGATCACTTGTCTCCAGATATCTATCCTGTTGACAAATCATACATCTAAAAAATGATTCAAAGAGCACCTTTCTCTACTGTAAAACCAGTGCATGCCAAGCTTTTAGGACAGGGTTTGAAATCTCCCAGTCAAAATATCCATTTCTGTCTTCTCACACTTCTTTTTGCTCTATCAAATGTGTTTCTTCTACTTGATCATGTCAAATATCTTTGTTTTTATAGATGATCTGTGTAATATGGAATAATATGAAACCCTTAGATTTGGGATAAATTATAATTCAATTTGAATTCCAGCTCTGACAATTACTGGCAACATAATCTCTCAGAAATTATAAAACATGATTGATCCTTAATTTCTTCATCTGAAAAATGAAGACACCTTCTTAATGGCATCACTAGGCAGATCACAAGGGGTTTTGGCAGCATAGTGAGCTACACAGCTGCCAAGCACAAGGTCAGTGGTAAAAAGCCTATGCTCAGAGTATGGGAGAAAGATGAAGCTGTCTTCTTATTTAAAAATTTTAAATCCAGGAAACTCAAAGGGACACTTCTACTCTGTCCTGCTATGAGTCAGATCAGATTTGGTGGTAATCAGTTGAATTTTTGAGAACTTTAATCAGTGAAAGATGTAAACCATTTGTTACTATGGCTAATCTAATAAGTTATAAATCAGTATTTATTTGATCAATTAAGTCACACTATGGCAAAGGATAGTTCAAGGTATTTACTTCAGTATCTGCCTGTTTATTGGTGTTCAAGTATTCATTCTAATAATTATTTGTTGTATTATCAGCCATATTATTCAGCTTTTATAGCACATTATTCTAACTACAACTATATAAATACATACATACATGTGCAATTTCTGATTTCTGGCCACCTTATGTACAACAGAATGCATTGCTGCCTATTCCTGTCTATTTTCATGATCATTAGTATGTGTGAGTCCATTGTTGTGGTCTTAGGTGTTTCCTACTATAAGTTCCTACTTATTTTTGCGGAGAAACCAATACAGGAGAGCGTTAATAAAAAGGTTCTTAATACCTGATTGCAAACATAATACTCCCTTGCCTCATCTCACCTCATACTATTTTCCAGCTCCTGCTCTCTAATTTCATTTTTGGATCCCACTCCCTTTTTTTTGGTTCCTTCTTATACCTCTTTGGGGTCATAAGACAAGGTTTTAAATTGTACATTTTAAATGTCCACCCCACAGAGAAGAAAGCAATGTTATTCTGAAACTGGGGATGGGGTATTTGGTACATTTTTTTAAAAAAGCACATTTTTCAAAGAGCACACTGACACCCAAAGTACCAGCTATCCTGATTCATACTTCTACTACCCATGGCAATTTACCCGTTGCTCACATAATTGCAGGTCCTGGGAATGGAGTGATTGACAAGACAGCCACAACTACTGACCTCCCTATGTCCAGAGTCTAGCACTGCATAGATACACTGAGCAAGTAATTTTTAAAAAATAATGACAGAAGTTAGGGGAAATGATATCCCAGGCCAATTGGAATATAGCATGGAGATCCATCTAAAATATAACACTTGAAATTAAATCCCAATAGTCAACTCAAGAAAATTCCTCCAGAAAAAGTGAATTGTAGTGAAACTATTTCAAATGTTGAAAAGGAAAAGGTGATGTTTTAAAATGCCTTTACCACTTGAAACACCATCTCTCCCATGTAAGTATTCCCAGGAGCTGCTGGTGATTATGTACATTTTTCTATCAATTATCAAAGAAAAGTTTCTTTTCTGTGTTATCATTGTCCTATTGTTGGAGCAGGATTCAAAAACAACAAAAACACCCCCCCCCCCAAATTAACCAAGACAAAATCTGTGCTACTTAAAGCCTGATACTGGCGATTTGTTCCAAACAGTCCTCTATGAAGTGCCAAATCTACACCAAAGGAACAGATTTTCTGGAAGGTGGAGAAAGCAACTGTGATAAGAACCATTTATTTAGGCAGAGAGTGCATGGTCAATGTTTAGGGACATCAGAAAAAGGATATATCCACAGAGCAATCAGTTGGAAAAAATGAATTGTTATGTATAGCCAGGACCTTGCAAATTCAGAAAAGATATGATCTATGCCTATGGGTAGATAGATATTTAGAGATGTAAGTGCCCCCACACACGAATCACCTGAGCACCAGAGAAAAAAGTATTATTTTCATTTTCATATTATGAGTCATAGGGAAATTATATTAGAAATATTTGGCTGAGTCACCCTTAAAATTATGAAATATTTTCACTATTCAGTTTTTCAGAAATAAGATACCAGTGGTGAGAACATCAGAGTCTATTGGTGAAGTCATACTCAGGAATAGAGATTGTTTGCATCTTCTTGGTCCATGCTACCTGGGACAGGGACTGGTTAGGAATTTTGAATGAAATAGACATTAGGGTGGTAAATGAAATTGTAAAGCCACTCAGATAATAGGCATAACTGTGGCTTTAATGCAACTTTCCTTCAAAAGAGCTCATCTAAATCCAGTTGTGATCCTTTCCTGAAAACACAGCTTTGGCTCGAAACTAACAACAACAACAACAACAACAACAAATCTTTCTCTGCTAGAATGACTTCTTAATGGATTGAGGACTTGAAATCTGACCAGAATACCATGATGAAATCATGAATAGGTGTCTTACATATATAAACCCCTCTCAATTTCCATTCATCATTTAGAGAAAACTTGATGAATGAAATTGTTCACACCTCCCTTATTTTTTTTCAGGTCAGTAAAAGTTGAGACTTTTTTGAGGGCGCAGGGCAATTGGTCTCAGTACAACTCCACCAGCAGGAGACACAAGAGCCGATAAACAGGGGCCCTTATTTGACCTTGGAACGTAGATTGTTGGCCACACTTCCTGTGGCAGTTAATCACCGGGGGTAAAGTCAAGCTTAACACTTGCAGCAGGTCATCTTATCGTAGTTGTACTTCTGGCACAGGGACCGCTTGATGATGCCACCACACAGATGCAGCACCAAGTGTAGGGTGAACTCTTTCTGGATGGTGTAGTCAGACAGAGTGCGGTCATCCCCAACTGTTTACCAGAAAAAATCAGATGCTGCTGGTTGGGGGGAATGCCTTCCTTGTCTTTAGCTTTGACATTCTCGATGGTGTCGCTGGGCTCTACCTCAAGGGTGATGGTCTTGCCCGTTGGCATCTTCACAAACATCTCCATCTTTGCGTTTGCCTCTCAGGCCACCTCGTTCTATTGACACCTTTTTTAACAGCCTGCATATAGAAGACTCTGGAAGTTTGTGATATTTAGAAGGGATGGATAAGTGTCCTCTCATCTTAATCTATTGGTTAATAAAATAGGCCGATCAAAACCATTCCTATCAAATAACTCCTGACTCATGGGGGACTACTATATAGGGCTTTAGTGACTATATCAAGAATAGATTAGATATTCTGACCATATAATTATCCAATTTTAAATGCTCAATACCAGACCACTTCACCAATGCCTTGGATATTAATCTTTTGTTTGTTTGTTTGTTTGTTTGATATTCATCTTTAAGCATTCTATTTCACTTTTGATGACTTTCAACATTCTGGGTTCATATTTCATACTTAAAATATTCTGATTATTAATGAGCATTTGAGCTTTTTTTGACTCCTTTTGGGATATGAAACCTCAGTAAATAAAGACCTCAAATGTTTTACTTCATTCATATCTTTAAGGTCAGCACTTTGTTGAGAAGAAACCCATCTCCAAGTTGTATTTGACTGTTTGACAATCTGAGGGGCTCATTGTCCAGGACTGTATCTGTTCACTGTTCTGTTGCCATCTCTAAGAATATTTTGGGGAGTGGAGTCAACAGGTATTATTCCAGGTACTTCTTCCTAGTCTGTCTTAGTATGAAATTCGAAGGGAGAATCCATAGGGTAATTGTTATGAAGTCTTAGCATGATTTCAGTTTAGAGATTTAAACCCTACCTAAACCCTACCTAAAATTAAAAAAAAAATTAAGTACAGTTTTGCTTCAAAACGCTTTGTTATAGACAATAATTCCAATTCATTTATTCATCTGGAGAATATTTTTAAAGTGTTTTGTGACTGGGATGTATTGTGTAGCTGATCTGTCTAAGGTGATGCTTCATTTGATCTCTTCGCTGTTGCCTCTGTGAGCTTTGACTTACAAATTCAGAAACCCACAGCATCAGTTCTTCCTTATTTGATGGGGGCACTATGAATTGGCATCAAATCAGTAGCAGTGGATATGTTTTTGTTAATTATCATCAAGTTGGTTCCAACTCATCATGACTCTGTGTGTAGCAAAACAAAACACTGGTCCTGCATTGTCTTCATGATTTTTGTTATGTTGGATCCCATTAGCCAATTTGCTAGTTCATCTTGTCAAAGGTCTTCCTTTTTTTCACTTTCCCTCCACTTTGCAAGCCTAGTGTCCTTTTCCAGGCCCTCCTGAGAGGAGCCGTGATCCTATAGTGGTTTCATATTAGATTCCCTTTTTTAAATCATTTTATTGGGGCTCATACATCGTTTTTCACAATACATAAATAAACATACTATGTCAAGCACCCTCACATGTCCACTTCTATTATCGTTCTCCAATCATCTGCCTTTTCTCTTAAGCCCCTAGTATCGGCTTTTTCATCCCTTCCCCTCTTCCCCTGCTCTCTCCTCCCCACCAACCCTCAATACTTTATACATTGTTATTGTTCTGTCATATCTTACACTGCCTGACCTCTCCCCCAAGCCACTCCTTTGATGCCCGTCCTTCAAAGACAAGCGTATGTGTATATCCTTGCTGTTGGTTCTGTCTCTCTACCCCACCTTCTCTCTACCCTTCCAGCATCTCCAATCTAACCATTGGCCTGAAGGGGCTCATCCATTTTGGTTTCCCCATATCTCCAGCTCCCCTCTATATTAGTGTTCCCTTCTCCAGTCCATCTGGATTTGTAAGGTAGAGTTGGGACCATGATTGTTGGGTGGGGAGGAAGACTTCAGGAACTAGAGGAAACTTGTATGCATCATCACTGTGCAGCTGCCCCTTGACTGGTCTGTCCCCTCCCTGTGGCTCCCCTGTAAAGAGGTGACTAATTACCCACCAGTTATCCACCCTGCTCTCCCCCTCCTTTGTAATGATGTGATTCTTGTTCTTTGGTGCTCGATATCTGCTCCCTTCGCCCCTTCTTGATCATGCATGCTGGTGTGCTTCTTCCATGTGGGCTTTGCTGTTTCTGTGCTGAATGGTGACTCGATTATCTTCAAGCCTTTGAGGCTCCAGGCATTCAATAATTTGGTAGCTGGGCACCATCATTTCTTCTACTCTGTTTGCCTTTGTATCCATTTGTCTTCAGCGATATTGGGAGTCAATTGGTCCATTGATTTTGATTTTTGTTCTTTGATACTTGATTGTTTCAGCACCTCATTATTGCACAGGCTAATGATCTTCTTTTATGGTGGGTTTTGTTGCTCTTGAGCTAGATGGCTGCTTCTTTATCCTCAAGCATTTAAGACCCCAGATGCTGTATCTTTTGATAGCTGGGCAAACTCATGGATGGGGAGGGGGAGCAACAAGTGGTCAGGAGTGGATGGAAAGGAGGGTGTGGGAGTTCTGGTCAGGATTAAACAAGGACAATGAATCTGTAGGAAAACAATGAAACACCAATGAAGGTGGTACATGATGGTGGGACAGGAGGGAGATGGAAGGAAATAGAGGAAAGAGCTAGAAGGCAAAGGGTACTTACAGAGGTCTAAACATAGGTATGTCCAAACATAGATACAACTATCATAAGGTGGGAATAAAGTTAAGGACATATTTATAGCCCAGATATTATGGTAGCAAGTGGACCTTGGGCCCTCTCCCTGGTGCTCCCTCAATGCAAGAACACTTTGTTCTATGAATCTGGCATTCCTCGAGGCTCACTGGCCCAACACGAACACTGAAGTAAAGTGGGTGCACAAACAAATGTGGTGAAGAAAGCTGATGGTGCCCAGCCATCAAAGGATCTATCTGGTGTCATGTTAGATTTCTAAGCGCAAGGTCAGTTTGAAACCACCTGCCACTCCACAGGAGAAAGAGAGGCCTTGACCTCCGGTAAAGGGTTACCATCTCGGCAACTCCCAGGGCAGGTCTTCCCTGGGCTGTAGGGTCACTGTCAGTCAGCATCCATCCAGTTGACTGAGTTTTGTCTCTCCTGAAAACATGGCCAAAGCATGTGAGAGGAAGTCTTACAAGCCTCTTTCTTAAGGGTCACTTCTAGCTCCACTTATCTCTACATGGACTAGATCATGTTTTATGGTAACTTTAATATTCATTGCCACTATCATAATTCAATTGAATGAATGCTTCTATTGTTTTCATTCTTTGCCTTCCATATTCATAGTTTAGCTTTTTACAGGCATATGAGACAAGTAAAAAGACTCTGGCTTGGATTTGGTTCACCTTCATCCTCAAGATTTGTCCCGCAATACATCATTGATTTCTCAAATGTTGCTTCTGTGTATTGACTGCAGAACCAAGGAAAACAAAATCCTTGGTGGCTTCAATCCTTTTGTTACTTACCCTGATGTTGTGCATTGGCTCACTTGTGAAGATTTAAATTTTATTTATATTGATTTGATATCCACACTAAAGGTATAGAGTATTGATTTCATCAGCACATACTTCAAATTCCTTCTGCTGTCAGCAAATAAAATTGTCAGTTGCATGTGATATTTTAAAATAAATTTCCTCCCACCCTGATATAATCTATCTTCTTAAATTATTTGCACAGCAAACATGTTGAATACATATGGTTAGGCTATGATCTCGACGCAAACACGTCTTGATTTTAAAGCATACTCTATTCACTTGCTCTATTTGAAGGACTGCCTCTTGGTCTATGTATATATTTTGCATAAGCATCATAAAGTGTCCTAGAATTTCTTCTTCTCAAGGCTGTCTGTAGTTTGTTTTGATTTACACAGTAGAATGCACCTGTGTAGTCAATAAAGCATAAGTAAGCCTCTTTCTCATTTTCTCTGCTGTCAGGGTAGATCCATCTATGTTAGATTGGGTTGTCTAGAGAAAAAATCCAGTAACCCCCATCTATGAATAAGAAATAATTTTATATTAAAAATAGTATATAGCGAGAAGAAATTCCATCCCAGTCTAACTCAAGTCCTTAAGTCCAATACTCGTCCATATATCCATCTTCAGATTCATGTAGTCACATAGCGTGATGCAGAATGCAGGGAGATCACAGGCCAGTAGGTGCAGAGTTATATACATCCAAGATCAGTGGAAACATGGCAGGGCATCGGCAACTCTCAGGGTCAGTGGCAGGTTCCAAGCAAGCAGAAAGGCGCAGAGGCAGAGAGGGAGCAGGTTCCCAGTTTCTCCTATTTATTAGAGGACCATATGCCCAAGGAGGCCTCATCAGACTGCAATCGAATTGCCAGGTTAGATTCTACACTTTCACTTTTACACATATTCAAGTTGCCATAAAATCATCTAACAACAGAAGTCAGTGACTATGTCTCTTACTCTACTTTCTCTTCTGAGTTCAGTTTAAATTTCTCACAGCTTCTAGATGATGTACTGTTGTAGCTGTTTTAAATTTATCTCCAGCAAAATTTACTTGCTTGTGATATGAATGATGTCGTTAATCTTTGCCACATTCTTTGGGAATTTCCACATGATGTATTTTCTACATTATGATTAATATATCGAAAAGAATAGTATCATGAAAATATAGGGTGGAATGCAACTTCTTATTCAAGTTAGAGTGCTCTTGATGTTTTCACTGGAGGTTGAGATCCAAAGGGCACTATTCACTCAAGGACAAATTTCAGAAGGGCAACGAAGAAGAACAGGAGATGTAGGCAGCACATGGGATGAGTCATGTTACATAATAAAAGATTCCCATAAGTGAGACGAATCATATTGCATATGAATTGTTGAAGGGGAGAACGGATGTGCTATGTAAAGCTTCACACAGTTCACAATAAAAAGTAGAGAAAAATTCTTCCTACAGTACACATATTTAAAATAAGAAGAAACAGTTAATAATGAAGAGTTATAAAATATTTCAACCAAAAAAATGGAAGGGAACACTAAGGAGGTACTTTTAGGATCTGTATAAGTAGAATTTAAAACTAAAGCAGCCTAGTATTAAAATAATAAAAGTTGTGTAAACATTTGTGTACCAAATTATGTACCATATATATATTTATTTTCAAACAGCATAGTGTTAAGATAAATACATAAATCAAGAGCTATTGAAATATTAAAACCCTATCTAGAAACTAACAGAAACTAACAGGTAGAAAGGAAACAGATTTTGACTTCTAAAAGGAAACTAATATTTATCTGCATAACAAAGAGATAGTATTATCTTACCACACCTACAGAGTGTTGCTAAGAAAATGAAAAATCCCACGTGTAACACAGGAAGTCTCAATAAATTTTATAGTCAATATAATATAAAATGAATTTTTATTTTTGTAAAACTTGCTAAGTTAGGAAACTAACAACTACTATATAGTCTTGGGATTAAAGGAAAACATAAAAGAAAATTAAGAAGAATTGAAGATGAGTGATAATAAGCATATTCAGAGTCAAATTTATGGGATGAACTAAACCAGTGTTTAAAGAAACATTTCAGGATGTTCATAAATTTAACAGGAAGACAAGAATGTTGAATGATAAGTAAATTTAACATTCAATTCACGAAGGTTGAAAACAAAAACAGATGAAAACCCAAAGGAACAAAATATATTGAAGAGCCAGTGTAATTTAGAAACAAAACAATAAAGAAAGCTAACAAATTAAAAAGCAGATTTTACCAAAATATTTTGAAAAGAAATCATTTCTGTCAGTTATGACAAAAAGATGCAAGATTTTGGAACAAAGAATGAAAAAGTGGAAATAAATATAAGATAGAAATTGAAAAAGGGGGAAACAAGTGTATTTTTCCTGGGTAGTATGCATCATCAAAAGTGATACAAATGGCATAGAGAAATCTCAAAAATTACATGTAAAATAATTTTTAAAAGCACATAAAAAAACAGATTAGGTTCGTCACCTGGAGCATTATAAAAGAGTAAATGAATAGGTCCTTGTATTTCTCTAGCATCTGGCTCACGGTAAGGACTGTAATTAGCTTGTTGAATGAAATAATAAATGAAAGGGTGAATTAATGATGCTTAGATGGACTGCCTCCTGTGAAGCTGAGTAAAAGTACACTGGTGATTTCAGAGCACCCACATGATGCTGAATATGTGCAAGATGGGAATTGAAATGAATGAAATGGTTCCTAAGCTGGTAGAGGATCATTCTAGGTAAAGGGGATGCATTTATGTGAAGAAAAGGACATATAGTTCTAAGATTTAATACCTTTAAAAAAAAACCTCCTCTGCCTTATGACCCTTTTGTAAGAGTATGTTCTAATGTCTACATAGGGGCTTTGGGCCTCCATTCCATGCCTCCATTCACATGGGTATGATTTTGTTTGGGTCTTTGATACCTGATACCCAATCTCACTGAAACCTCATAATCACACAGGCTGGTGAGCTTCTTTTTTTTTTTCCCTTTTTTTTTGGGGGGGGGCATCACTGCCCTCTGGTAGTCATGGGCACTACCCAGTACCACTTCTGAGAGCCGCCGCTGGATTTGAACCGCCAAGCTTGCGGGCCGCAGTCCTGCACTCAACCACTTATGCCACCGGTCTCAGCCCGATGGTGAGCTTCTTACAAGTGGACATTGCTGCTTTTGAGCTAGATGACTGCTTGTTTATCTTTAAGCCTTTAAGAACCCAGAGGCTATATCTTTTGACAGCTGGGCACTATCAGCTTTATTAATCACATTTGCTTATGCATCCACTTTGTCTTCAGAGATCATGTCAGGAAGGAAGATCATGTCAAGATCATCACATAATGCCTGATTATTAGAACAAAGTGTTCCTGTGTTGACGGAGTACTGAGTTGAGGCCCAATGTCCACCTGCAACCTTAATTCTTAACATATAGCTATAAGTATATTATAGTTCTATTCCCATCTCATTATATATAAATATATTTACATACATACATGGCTATATTTAGACCTGTAAAAGTGCCCTTTGCTTCCTGGTTCTTTCCTCTATTTCCTCTTATTTCCTCTTGTTCCTCCATCATATTCGGCCTTCATTTGGCTTTAGTAATTCCTCTCTGCTACAATCCTCTTGAGGGTACATTATAGCACCTAAAAAACACACGACTTTCTTCTAGTTCTTTGATGCTTCCTCCCCCCACTATCATGACCTCAATTCCATCTTACATATCGGATTCAACCAGAGAATGCACACTACTACAGAAAGGAACTACAACATAGGAAATCCAGAGGGGTAAACCTCTTAGGGCCAACCATAAGGATAGAGACACCAGGAGGATTAGGGGAGGGCGGGGGAGAGAGGGACAATCAATCTCAAGGATCAACCTAGGACCCTCACCCAGGGAGAACAATGGAAAAGT
Organism: Nesogale talazaci; assembly: GCA_004026705.1. NCBI lineage: Eukaryota > Metazoa > Chordata > Mammalia > Afrosoricida > Tenrecidae > Nesogale > Nesogale talazaci. The sequence goes on along the minus strand of PVJH01038215.1, from coordinate 5,138 downwards.
GGGCAAAGGGCGACAGAGGACAATGTAAGATATCAAAATAATAATCTATAACTTATCCAGGGTTCAGGAGGGAGGGTAGATGGGGGTGGGGGGGGAATGAGGAGTTGATACCAAGGTCTCAAGTAGAAAGAAAATGTTTTGAAAGTGACAATGGCAGCATGTGTACAAACGTGTTTCACACAATGGATGAATGTATGGATTGTGATAAGAGATGTAAGAGCCCCCAATAAAAGTATTTATGAAAGTGACCAGATTTTAACATTGGTAAATCGGGACACCATTGACCGAGGGGGGTGGGTAGAGGGGGTACATTCCCTTCCCATTCTTTTGCCGTTCCCTAGCTTGTTGTGCATTCTTTTCGAAAATCAGGACATTTTAAAAATGCCATGGGAGGAGGGAAAAATTATTTGACATTGGGACTGTCCTGCCAAAAGCAGGGCGTCTGGTCACTTTATCTTGATTAAAAAGCAAAACCCTTCCTTGATACCATCAAGTCTATTCCAATTCATAACAACCGTATGAACAGAGTGGAACCACTCCACAGTGCTTTCTAGACTATATTATTCACTGAAGCATGTTGCTCCGTCTGTCTCCAGCTGAGTCATTGGAGAGACTGGAACCACCACCTTCCACTTAGCAGCAGAGTTCTTAGTCCCCGTGCCACCAGGGCTGTCAATAGAGCAGCTGCTTTTTCTTTATCCCCCCTTTTTAGTGGCCTTGATGGAAAGAAAGCATTTGAGTACTTTTTATTTTTCTTTTCCTTTCATGAGCAACTTTCATTTCGATATAAGCAAAGTAAGCTTTGCGTTTTCATACACTGAATCCTAAAGTCAATTTCGGGGATATTAAAAAATAAAATAAAATTACTCAGAGCAGGACGATGTCTTTTGGGTAACATTGAAAAGCTTAAGTACAATCCGGGGGGACAATGCAGAAGGGGAGATAAAGAAGGTTATTTAATTTTACTTTTATTTCTGCATTGCTGAATGACAATTGGCTTCATATGTTCAAGTGAGTGTGGGGGGGAGGAAAGACTGAAAATAAAAAGACTATGTTTTGGCAGTATCTTCAGGAAATTGGTTAATAGTTTTAATATAATAAATTCCAGGGTAAATAAAGAGGAAATTAGTGTCGTGGCGCAGAAATGGTGCTAATAAGGGCATTCTCCATGGGCATCCTTTCAAGGAGTTTCAGTCCAGTTGGAAAGCTTGACAAACCCATGAACCATGGGTTCCTGTGTCTGTGCCAGCTCCTGCAGTGCACAGCTGGCCTAGATCACTGAGAAGCTGCATGCCTACCACAGATCATGATTTCTGAAAGGCAAATGTACATTCGGCTTCTCCCAGGTGCTTAGGTTTTGCAGACGTTTCTTTGGCTTTTCTCATAGCTACCCAACCTGCTAGCCACAAGGTTGGCGGGTCAAAAGGCACCAGCCATTCCACAAAAGAAAGATGAAGCTTTCTGCTCTGTAAATTTACAATCCAGGGAACCAAGTATCTGCTCTTATGAGCCAAACTTCTCTTTATGATAGTGTTTTTGTTTGTTTTTAAGGGTGAACCCAAAACCAAACACATTGTCAAGGTGACTTACAACACCTCTACAGAACTGGACACAATCGCTCCTACAGGTTCCCCACATTGTGACACTTTATTGGAGTAGAAAACCTCTATATCTTTCTCTAGGAAAGCTGTGGGTGGTTACAAACTCCTGACCTTGGCTTACAAGCAAAATGTGCAGCCGAGGCACCACCAAGGCTTTTTGCAGTGTGAGACCTAATGTGGCCTGTGGTTATGTAGACCACTTGCTACGTGATTTTGTGGCTAACTTTGTCCTGAGAGCGTTCACTTTGGTCTTTCCTAGATCAAAATGCTCTTCAGACAGTGTCAATTTTTCATCTCCTCGGTAGTTTTGCCTTCCCTTCTGATCTCTTTAAAGTTTTCCTTTTACTCCCACTTTGCTCTAGATTTAGGGTATCAATCCCCAACCCAGCCTCCTTCCCACTCCCATAAATGCTTATCAGTTTAGAGGAAAGATGTGTGAAATTAAAGGTTATAGGTTAAAAGGGTGCTTAAGATATCTAGGTGTCCTGATGGTACAGTAGGGTAAGTGTTGGTCTCCCAACTGAAAGGTCAGTGATTCTAACCCATTCAGCTATAGAAAGATGAGGCTATCTGGAATCCTGTGAAGCAATTTTAGTTTATTTTATGCTATTTTTTTTTCTGTCAAAAGCTTCATTTATTCCCTCTCGCCCTACTCACTCCCATCTTTCTCCTCTCATTTTCCCACTCTAGTGTATGGTCATTCTCCAGTCCTTATGCCACATTTTTTTCATAAGATCCAGTTTTTCTGATTATTTGCTCAGTATGCAGATGTCATAGGTATAATGAAAGGATACAACCTTGATACAAAACTTTGTTAGGTATTTAAACCATGAAATATTCCCTTTTTATTTTTCTGGAATTCCATTCTTCTCAATACTATCCACAGTCTGTTATAATTCACAGTAAAATCTGCTGGCATAGTCAATTCAACTCTTGTAAACATCTCCCTGGTATTCTGTGCTAAGATCCATCTGATATGAGCAATTATCTTCAGTATTCTATCTCATATTTCGAACCTGATCTGAATGTCTGATAATTCCCTGTCAATAGATTACTGCAACTGTTGTTGATCTTCAGCAAAATTTTACTTGCGTGTGATATGAATTATTTTGTTCTATAATCTGACTATTTTAGAAGGTCTCTTATCTTTGGAATGGTTACAGATATAAATCTCTTCTAATTAGTCAGGTAACTGTCTTAAAGATTTATTGGCATAGACCCATGAGTTCTTCCAGTGACTCATCCACTTATCACAACATATCATTTTGTATTACATAAATTCCTGAGCCCTAGTTTTTGGCTAATGCCTTCAGTTCAATTTGGCTTTCTTCCCTCTGGTTCTTGATCACATGCTCTCTGTGAATACACTGGTTCTTGATCACATGCTATCTGTGGAAATGAATGGATGTTGACTAGTTCTTTGGGTTATATCTTCCCTTGATGGTTTCTGTACCATTCAATATTTTGCCTACGGAAACTTTCAGTATTGCAACTCCAGGCTTGGAACTTTTCTTCAGCTTAAGATCTGCTGAGGGTGTTCTTCCATTTTGATTTTCTAACTCTAGGTCTTTGTACATTTCATTACAATATTTTGCTTTGTCTTCTTGACTTGTCCTTTGGAATTTTGTGTTCACCTCTTAGACTTCATCATTTCTTCCTTTTGTTTTAGCTACCTTATGATTCAATGAAGGTTTCACACTTTTTTTAGACATCTACTTTGAGGTTTATTTTCTTTCCAGCCTTTTAAGTCACCCACTACTTTCTTCATGTCTGACATTCGTGATGTCATCCCATAAGTCATCCTGTCTCTGTCAGCATTAGTACATTAGTTGCCATCATTGAATTAGTATTCAATAAGCCAAATAACTTTTTGAGATGTTCTCAAACTTCAAGTGTCATATGCTCAAGGTTATATATTAGATTTCATAGACTTGCTTTAATTTTCTTAAGCATCAAACTGAATTTGCATAGGAACAATTGCTGGTTCCATGTGTGGCTCCTGGTGTGGCTTTAGTTACTGTTAGTAAGCTTCCCACAGATATCATCACTTGGATTTATGTGTATTTTATCTGGAAAAGTCCATATGTATGTTTGTTGAAGAAAGAGGTCATTTGTGGCAAAGAGGTCATGATTTTTACAAATTCTATCATTTGACCCCTGTCTTCATGTCTACCCCAAGGCCACATTTTCCAAGACCCTTCCTTTTTTTTTCTTTCCAATTTTTGCATCGCAATTGCCATTAACTCTCAATGCACCTTGGTTTTGTACATGATCGATTGCAGACAAAGTCATTGGTCAAATTCTTCCATTTAAACCCCACTAACTTCAGTGGTTAGTGCATAAGTTTGAATACTATATGTATTAACTGGATTTCCTTGTATATAGACAGATATTATCTCATCACAGACAGTCACAGGCAGATTTTTTAATATATAAATAAATGATTTTATTGGGAACTCTCACAGTTCTTATAACAAGCCATACATCAATTGTATCAAGCACATTAGTACATATGTTGCCATCATCATTTTAAAAATATTTTCTTTCCATTTGAGTCCTTGGTAGTCAGCTCCTCCTTAATTTCCTTCCTCCTCCACACTCCCACCCTCATGGTCCCCTGATAAATTATAAATTATTTTTATTTTCACCACCCGCTGTCTCCCTTTGTCCACATTATTGTTGTTCATCCCCTTAGGAAGGGAGGGGTTATGCATCATTATAGTTGGTTTCTTCCCTTTCTCCTCACCTTCCCCTACCCTCATGGTATCACTCTTCTCATTGCTGTTCCTGAGGGGTTCATCTGTCCTGAATTCCACATGTCAGGAGCCCTTATCTGTACCAGTATACATGTTCCAGTCTAGTTGTATTTGTAAGGTGGAACTGGGATAGTGATAGTGGGGAAAAGAAAGCATTAAAGAAATAGAGGACTGTTGTCTGCCAGTGCTGCCCTGCACCCAATCTCACTCTTTCTGTGTGACCTTTCTCTGAGGGAATGCTCAATTATCTTTGGGTTTGCACTCCAACCCCCACCATTTGCATCTATATATTTGCTTGTTTGGAGTCTTCTAATGCCTATTACCTTATTCCATTGACACCTCGTGATCACCCAGGCTGATCTGCTCCTTCCATGTGGGCTTTGTCACTTCCCTGCTAGATGGCCATGTTTTTAGCTTCAAACCTTTAAGAGCACAGATGCTATATCTTTGAATAGCTGGGCACCATCAGATTTCTTCACTATATTTGCTTATGAGCCCATTTTCACTTCAGCAACTGTTTTGGGAAGGTGAGCATCACAGAATGTCTCTTAGAACAGTGTTCTTGCATTGAGGGGGAACTTGAAGTAGAGATCCAAGGCCCACACAGACAGATCTTAAAATGTCTCTTTTGATGATGAATGTAACACCATTCCTCTTCAGTTTGTTGTTTCCAACATAGTGTATCACAATTGCTATCTGATTCAGTGGTCAATATTAGCCCATGTCAGCTTACTATTAATATTAGGTATTATTATTAATACTTAAGTTATAAATCATATGG
>PVJH01038214.1:0-17333 GCA_004026705.1 Nesogale talazaci | reverse complement strand
GGGGAGGTACGTGCAGGCCAGTTTCTGTTACAAAGAGGGGGCTGCCAGTTGGAACTGATTCAAAGCACCAGATAGCAAGAGTCAGAGTTGATTCAATGCCACAAAACCACAATACTTCCTAAGCATGTCCTCCTTGCGGGCTCCTGGATTTGAAGCTAACAGCCCAAGGTGAGAAAAGGTAGAGGGGAAAAAAGACACTCTCTGAAGAATTCTGACTCAGGAGTGAAGTAAGCTTCACTGTGCCATCTTAATAACCCCCGTCTATATATTTATAACACCAGAAGGAGCTCTAACATCCTTACCTTCAAGGTTGTTGCAGAATCAAACCAGCTAAAGGAATACCTTAAGTTCCTTTTAGGAGTCACCTAAAATGCACGGGAGTCCCTTGAGGAGCTCTGACCCCTTAAAAACAATCCTATCCCCAGAGAGTCCCTCATAAGAATCACTATATGTTTGAACCCTCCATCTGGAAAGCCATTGTCATAATGGGAACAAGCACTGCATCTGATGACTGGCAAAGGACTGCTGCACATACCGCAGACCTGAAGAGGTGCAACGATGGGGATATCACCCCAGTCAAACCCTTGATTTCCTCCCCGCTGCTGTCAATCTGGAGCGACGCGGCTTGGGTGAAGGGCTCTGGTGCAGGAGGTACCTCTGGGAGACAGAGGACATCAGACTACTTCCTGTGCACATGTGAACTGGGGGATTTGGGGAGAGCCATGCATCACTAACCCAAACTCACAGCTTCCTTAGTGATGAGCTGGCAATGGTACATTGAAGATAACAATAAAAAATACGCTTACCATATCTGCTACGGTGAGACAGGAACGGGAAGGAATCTTTCATGATCCAGGTCAGGTTCCACGCAAATGAGTCAGGAGGAGGCACAGGCACGCTTGTTGGTGACTCTAAGGAACTGGGACCTGAATATAGGGACAAAAAAGAGCACATTGAGCTGAGTAGTTAGGATGTGTCTTTAACCCACCCTTCAGCAGTGTTGACAAAGGAAGTTCACAGGGGCTTCCTTGATGCCCATGAAGAGACATGGAAAATAAGATGGACTTGACCTTGGGAGGAGAAATGAAAGTTAAGAACTCCCAATGTCAGTATCAATGTCATGGTGAGGTTCACCGAGAGATGAACTAGAGACTAGCCTACTTTGTAACTTGGTCAAAAAGCACTATCCAGAAACGATTCTATCTATAATAATTTGAGCAACTTTATAAGGAGCTTCCAATCATCTTTTCCAAATGATGCTTTCATCTCTACTTTATGTTCAGACTTGTAACTTCATCTAATGGTGTTTGCTTGGGTTATTGCCCTATCAATGAGAAGGCTGAAATTGCACTCAGAAGTTACGAGTTCTTAACAATTATGTTATTTTCAGGGGGAAAAAACAGCAACAACAAGCCAGGTGACAGGTTTTTCCCAAAGCCCAGGGGCCAAGAAGTCACAAAGGATTAATATTTCTGATTTGCATAAGAAAAAAGAAAGATTAAGAGGGAAATATAAACAGCAAAAGCAGTATTATTCCTCTCCTTAACGGTTCCTCAAGTGGGTTTTGTGTGGTGAAAAGTAATTACAATATATCTACAAATCAAATGAACACACACTGCAGGCTCATATGCCTTTCTCTCTGGAAAATTCCCACCTCAATCACCATTGCTAATGTCTTATGGCAGGCAAAGCTTTTCCTCTTAAAGACAGAAGGATTTAAGAATAAGTTTATTCAGTAGATAGATGGGGATCGACATTAAAACCAACACCAAGAAAAGCAAGTAGAATTTCTTCTGAGGCTCCCATAGGGCAGGCACTACTCTAGGCTCTAATTTTTTTCTTTCTTTCTTTTTTTTTTAACTTTTTATTGTGATTTGAGTGAACCTTTACAGAGAAAATTGAATTCATTTCCATTCAACAATTCGTACACATTTTGATTCATGACATTGACTGCAGTTCCTACAAGGCAACAACACCCTTTCCACTTCCTCCCTGTATAAATTTAGCATGCCCATCCTTCCTTCTTTCCAATCCATTTCAGTTTTCCAACTTTAGCCTTGGATGGTGGCTAGAGTTTTTGTTCACACAATGATGTCATATATTCAAAAGGATTCCCTAAGACAGGTATGATCATCTGCATTGGACAGCGGCAACAACTGGGACTCAGGTAGGAAAAAGATAGAGCTGAAAACCGAACCCAGTTTTGTTTGACTCCAAAAGGCCCCGCCCTACCATGAATGGGCTTTTTTGCTATTTGAATCTAGTAACTAATTGTCAGAGTATTCTTAAAAAGCAAGGATGTAACTTTAAAGACTGGAGTCATCTAATCTGGTGTCAATTTAAGGATTGAGTGTAGGGGTGGAGACAAGCCTGTCAATCTGGAGATAGCCAATGAGACTTCTGTGAGGACATGACCTTCTGAGAATTCTGGGAAATCTTGAAGGTGGGGAGACACTATCTCTCTCAGTTCACTCCCTTGGAGACACTGGACTGACAAGGCTCACTTCCTGCAATACATCCCTGAGGAGAAGCCACATGGACCCACACTGATGCAGCCCTGGGTGCTGAGAAGCCATGCAGACTCCTGCCAGCACTGACATGGCTACAGCGCCAATGGACTCAAAGACTTTCCACCCTTAGACCTGTAACCATCCTGCATTCAGCATCATTGTATGTGTTTCATGTGTCTGAAGAGGGCTTTATAGACTGATATTGGACATGAGGGTTAATATTGGACTTATGGACTTGTTCTGGACTGGGTTGGAAAGTTTTCTTAATGTACAATTGCCCTTTGTATAAACTCTCTCATATATACATATGCATGCTTATGAATTTGTTTCTCTAGTCTACCCAGACTAACATCAACCTGAGCTAAGGTTTTTTGATATTTGTATTTGATATTTGTAATCACCTCATATGCGTGCAAAAGTTAGACACTGAATAAAGAAGACCAAGGGGAAATCGATGTATGTTGCTGAAGAATACTTAAAGTACGATGGACTGCCAAAAGAACCAACCATTATGTCTTAGAAGAAATACAGTCAGATTGTTCCTTAGAAGCCAGGTTTGGTCTCACAGATGTTGGATCTGTTATCAGGAGGGCACAGTCCCTGGAGAAGGGCATCTTGCTGGGTGAAGTGTAGGGGCTGTGAAAAAGAGGAAGGCCCTTGACAAGATGGACAGATGTAAGGTTGCAACAATGCACGCAAACGTAAGAATAATTCTGAAGGCAGTGCAGGACTGGCCAAGGTTTCATTCTGCTGAGCTTAGGGCTGCTTCGTGTGCCTAAGACTTGCTATGAGTTGGAACCAACTTGCCAGCACCTAGACAGCAGACCTGAGACATAGAGATGCAGGTCACGTGTGGCAGGATAGGCCTGTGTTCCACGGGGTTTCCAAGGGCTGAGAGTTTGGCAGTAGATTGGCTGACACCCTCTCTTCTGAGGCACCTGTGAGTGAACAAGACCCTCTAGCCTTCAGGTTAGAAGTTGAACACTTAACCATTTAAACCAGTGAGCAACTGCCTCCTTTTATACCCTCATAAAGAACTCACTGCCCTTTGTTTACAGACCCCTGTTCACTTTAGTGGCCGTGGCATCTGCACTTGGGGAAAACTGACCACAGTTGCCATGTGTCCCAGCGAATAGAGTCCGCTGTCAGCTTTCTAAAAGGCACCTTTTCCAAGCTTCCTTTTTCAAGTGGTGTCTCCCTGGCATCTTGGAAGTACTTTCAAGTTTTCTTTCGCATCTGACTAACAAGGCTGTGTTAAATAGGTTTAGTACCCAGATAGATCTTTCTGGTAAAACCCTACCAAAAGTCTGAGCGGAAGTGATGTGCCGAAAGGCGCTAGAAGCTATGCTTGGGATTTTAAAAAAGAAGCCCTCTCATTCACTCGCAGGTGAACACTGACAGGTAGATTCTGTTAGCCCAGTGTTATTGATGGGCAGAGGGGCTCAGAGATAAGGCTCAGGGCCACACAGGTTTGCATAGGGACATAGATTTATTTCTCATGTTAACAATATGTAATAAGCACACAAGGGTCAAGGCCCGATGTTAACCACTTTGAATGTAAAATTTCAAATAGGTCTGGCAATGAGGTTATGAATAAATGTGATCATTTGTCTTCTCATTTTGACTTAGGCCACACAGCCATTTGGCAGGAAATGAATGAGACAGCAGGCCAGGTTAGTCAGTCCCTCATGCTCAGGGTCTTTCACAGTCTTACAAGGACCCCCACAGGGCCTTCCCGGGCTCCCACTGGACTCTGGGCTTAGGTCACCACTGATATTGCCTCTGAATAGAGTCTCCTATGAACGATCTGGGAGAAATCTGACAAGCAGCCCTCAGCAATGATCCCCTGTGAATCTAAACTGACAGCTCTCAGAGTCATCAGCTCAACACAAACTTTAAGGAATTTTTACAGTGTCAGGGCGATCAGACCAAGACTATGTTTTCTTGTTTCCAAGTGATGTCATTTTTCTTAACCTTACAATTTGGGAATGGCATTAACTTTTCCTGGATATAAAGCAGCAAGCAGATGGGAATGAGATGGCTGGAAATGCTTACAAATCTGTGGGCACAGAATAACTGATGACTTTTAATGTGGACCACGGCCAAGTAATACATTCAGGAAGGGATATACATGTATGAAAGCATACCTAACACCATTCAAAGGATCCCTGGTGGAGCCGCTGGCCTGCACATTGAGTTTCTAACCACAAGGTCAGTAGTTGGAATCCACCAGTGGCAGTGTGGGAGAAAGGAGAGGCTCTTTGCCCCCAAGAAGATGTAAAGTCTCAGAAACCCTAAAGGGACAGTTCAACTCCTATAGAGTTGGTATCTGCAATGAGTTGTTCTCTGCGGGTTTAAATTGAAAAGGAAGTGCTAGAAGGGCTGAGTTGGGACCCAGCAAAGAGCTTAGGCATTATTGTGGAAATAAGCTCAGAGTATTTGACATCTAAAAATGCCATGGGGGTCAGGCATTATATACTCACGTATAAGCTGACTTTTTGAGCACATGTTTTATGCGGGGCTTTTTGGTAAAATTCAATGCTTTGGCTGATAGTCGAGTCAACTTATACTTGAGTATATATGGTATAAAGTTTTCTCCTTCCCTTAGAGAAACCCATGAAGATTGGGCTCTGGGAGGCTGATCTTGGGCCCTGGAGGAGGGTGGGAGGCTAGTAAGCTGGACGAGGCGGGGAGCTAACTGATGGCTCAAAGCCAAGCCTGTGTGATGCAGCAGGTTGCCATCATCAAAGCACTGGGGCTGAAGTTAGGAAGTGAGTTCTAGTCCAAGTCCCTTTTCAGAAGGCGCAGTGAATGTCAAACCAGAAGACAACGTGTTTCTACACTGACTAAGTGCAGAGTGAAGAAGACAGTGCTCTTCCCCTTCCACCCCTCTCTTCATCATTCCTTAGATTGGGATCTCCCAGTAGACACCAAGGCAAAAATGATGGCAGGAGATACAGTCAGGCCATCCCCATCTATATCGGTGTGTCATTCTGAAGAGGTGGGGAACCAGAGGCAATAGAGTCTCTGCAGCACGACTTGTGAGGAGGAGTTGTGCATGAAGCCTGCCCTGCTGGAGCAACTATATGAATCCTAGGCTCTAGGGAGAGAGAGAAGGAAATAAAAGTGGGGGGGGGGGTGCAGAAAGGAGGAGGAGGAGGTTCCAGGTGCCTGGGTAAACAGTGATGGACAAAAGACCACCTGAGGAGAGTAAAGTAAAGAAAAACACTCTGGACAAAGAGGTTTATTGATTAGCTGCAAGCAAGAGTGGCGTATTTTGCCTCCTTTGGCTTTTCTGGTGATATTGGGAGCATTTTCCAAGAAGGCAGGGTGGGAACTCAGAGGGAAAAGTCCCTCTCCTACTGTGACCCTCCCTCACCTCCCTAACTCTGCATTCCTCCCCTCCCATTCAGAACACTAGTCCATCACACCACAAACTCTGCTTACAACTCCATCCGTCCCTTTTGACTCCACCCCCTTCACAACTGTCCAGAAACATAGGCTGGGCCAACACTACTGGGCCTTCTCTTCTCTACCAGCTGAAGGTAACCAGGGTAAAATGCCACACGATGCTGACAAGTCTCGCTTTAATTCTCTAACCCCTAAGCTCAAAGGACCCCCAGGAACGTTCAGCAATCCTTCGGCATGAATGGCCTTCTCAGGTCACTTCCCTGTCTCTTCTCCTTGTTCTTCCACGGTCAAAATTACCAACATGCTTCTAATTTCATTGAGTCCATGGAAGCAAATCGATCAGTGCTGGAGTATCAGCACCTTCTCTACCGTTATGCAATAACTCTATGGTTCAGGATTTGAATGCTTGTTTGCCAACCAAATAGTGGATGGTTTGAACCTACCCATTGCTCTGCAGAATAATGACACGGCAACCTGCTTTTGTCAAGATCAAGGCCTTGAAAACCTTACAAGGCCTCCCTGCGCTGTCCTACAGCAGTGGACTAGGAGTTGGAATCAACTCAATGACAATGCGCTTGCGTTAGTACAGTGGTTCTCAACCTTCCTCATGCCGTGACCCTTCAATAAAGAGTTCCTTATGTTGTAAGGACCCTCCAACTATACAGTTATTTTTGTTGCTACTTCACATGTGCAATTTTGCTACTGTAATGAAGTGGGCGACCCCTGTGAAAAGGTCGTTCAACACCCAAAGGGGTCACGACCCACAGGTTGAGAACGGCTGGTTTAGGCATTTTTCTCTTGTCATAACAAATGAAATCCAGCTTCCCCACTCAGGTGCAAATATTATGTTATACTTTCCCAAGGAATTTTTTTTTCTCACTACTATTCCTGGTTTCTTCTGTCCTTATGATTTTTTCTTCCTTTTGTATTAACAATGTTCTCTTTCCCAAATCAATATCATTTGTCACAATCATAGACCATCTTGAAAACAATTTTTTGGGGGGGGGCATCACTGGAAGTAGAAGACCCAGCCTTGCTCCTGGAGAGCTGCTGCTGGATTTGAACCGCCAAGCCATTGAACTGCAGTCCTGCACACAACAACCATGCCACCGGGGCTCAGCCCTTGAAAACAATTTTTAAAGAGTTTTGTAAGCCTTTGGAAAGGGTTTAAGCCAATTCAGATTGAAACATCAGGCAGGATGGAATTATATGTTGAACATATACTTAATATATTTGCACAAGCTTAGTCCAAACAGGGCCTCTTATTTACTGGCCAGGGATAAATCTCCCATTAGGTTCAGCAAGGGTCTAATGTCCCAGGGCTACTTAAAATGCATGGCCATTAATCCCCTTTAGTTGGTTAGGATATCTGGGATGAGACTTGGTATTTAGGAGTGAAATCCAGGCAAGAGCTGCTGGGACAGGGAACGTCTCCCTGTGCAGAGTCTGAAAAACTGGGATCATCTGTCCAGGAAGAACTAAATGGATCTGCCACTGAGGCCAAAGAAGGAGGTCACCAAGGAGTCTGTAGCAACCACCATATGAGGAAATTTTGCAAGAAGCAGGAGAAGTCACTTGGGTCAAAAGCTGCGGAGAGTCCCAGTACCATGAGGACAGAGACTCATCCGCTGCATGTACAACTTGAGTGTCACTGGTGTCCTTGACAAATAAGGCACCAATGGAGTAGGGGCTGTGGGGTTGCCAATGTGGCCCGCTGACCCTGGGACTGGTCAGGGTTGGTGTCCTGCCATGTTCCTACAGAATGTGGATCCACATGACGCAGTACCCACAGGTTCTGATCTCCCAGCTTCTTACTTCATCTTCTTGTTTCACCAGTCAGCAGTCGCGTCAGTCTGGAGGAGCCCCTCACTACCTAGCATCTGACCCATGGACTTGAATTGGACCAGGCGGGGTTCTCTCTCACTGCCATCCAACCAACGCTGACTCATAAAGACCTGTGTTTTTCTGAAACAGTTATTCTTTATGGGGGTAGACAGTCTATCTTTCTCCCTTAGAGCTGCAGGTGATTTTGAACTGTCGACTTTGTGGATCGTAGCCCCAGAGCCTAACTACTAAACCACCAGGGCTACTTCCTGGATATAAAGTTCTTTCTTGATAAAAAGTCCTTTCTTGGGGGCTGAGCCCCGGTGGCATAGTGGGTGAGTGCGGGACAACAGCCAACTGGCTTGGTGGTTCAAATCCAGCAGCAGCTCTCCAGGAGCAAGGCTGGGCCTCCCACTCCCACCAGAGGGCAGTGATGCCCCCCCCTCCAAAAAAAAGTTCTTTCTTAAACAAGTACAATGAGTACCACTGGATCTGTTTCTCTAGAAAACAGATCTAGAAACAGAAACTCTTTTCTCTAGAAAACAGAGTACCACTGGATCTGTTTCTCAGCCTAACGTACAAAGTCATTTCTGTTCCTGAATTATAACCTGTTACTCCCCTAATAAACCCTGTCACCCTGACTCTTGTCAGTGAGTTCTGTGTGGTGATTACAAAGAATTATCAAACCCTGCCAAAAACTGGAGCGTGCTGTGGGATAGATAACTGTTGTCAGCTTTTTTTTTTTTTTTTTAAGATATGAGAGGAGGTATGTGTGACTTCCCCCTCCTAGGAATGAGCCTTGGGAGGTTGACACAGATGCATTCTTCCTCTATTCAAGAAGGAGTCAGATGCCTCCTACAGTTAATAATGTGCAGTCATGTCTCTCTTCCTTCAAGAAGCCCTGGTGGCACAGTGGGTCACACACTGAACCACGAATCGCAAAGTCAGTGGTGTGGACGCAATAGTTGCGTCACGGGAGACAGTTTCAGGACCGTCTACTCCCCTAGACGTCAAGTCTCAGACCCAAAGAGGCAGCTCTCGTTTGTCCTATCAGGTTGTTAAGATCAGAATTGGCTTGATGGCAGTAGGCTGGGGGTCTGCATTTTTTTTTCTTTGCCTTGCAGGTCAGGTCGGTCCACCAGTAGATCTTGTTGTCTTGACTTGACTACTGGCCCTTTTCACAGTTTCTCCCTCCCCTCTCATCTCTGCCACTCCAGGAACTGTGGAGTGTCTCTCCCGTCTTTCACCCCAGTGAGATTAAGCCTTCAGTCTTAAAATGGCTTTTAAGTTCCTTGCCATGACCTATCTCTCAAAGACCTTTGATAATAAAGTCACTGTTTTATCTCTACTCTCATTTTCCATCTTCCCCGTGTCCAATCGCCTCCTAAGCTTCCTTGCTGTTCCTCAAACTCACCAAGTGGCCCTCCCATGAGAGGGCCATCTCCCCATGGTTCTCTCAGCCCGAGAAGCTCTTCTCTTCAGAGACACGTGGTCATTCCTCCCTCCATCAAAGGCAATGACTGAATGACACCTCCTCAACACGAACCTGTGTGACCACCTCAATCATTCGGTAACCCTCTGCCCTACTTTGTGTTTCTTCTCGTGAATATTATATGACTTGGCTGTGCTCACTGGATTACTGTCCACCACTTGGACTAGCCACCACCCTGCCCTCGTACCCTGGCACAGAGTGTGGGCACTCAACACATTTTTGTTCAAGGAATGAAACAAGGGTCCTGGAGAGCGAGATCAGCTCTGGCCCTTATGAGTGATTTAACTTCAAGCGAATCACAGCCTGTGCAGAACCTCCATTTTCTCAGAATGGTGATAAGAATGAGAACAATCCATACTCTACCGACTCTCGGGGCGTTGTAAGGGCCAGGTGAGGGCAGGTGGGCACGATGTATCCTCAGAACATCAGTTACAGAGTCTGGAAAACTTTTATGCTGCCATCTCTGTAGTAGAATTCACAATGAATGAGGCTCTCGGTCCCTTTCCTCTGAGGCTCTGGAGCCAATAAATACAATACCTAGACATGAAATGCACCCCCAAAGATCGGCTTCTCCTCCTTGTGAGCTAATTATTGACGCTGTCAGCTGGTCCTGATGACTGTGCGCCACATTCCTTTCTTGTCTTATATTTTTTCATGGGTCATCATACCCATGTGTTCAATGTGCCCTGATTGTATAATGAACATACTTGTAGCATACATGCCCATGTCTGTGTACTTTACAATAGGGCTAGGTGAGTAATGGCCAGTACTTCAAGGCCCCGGATTTGCTAGCTAGCATGTTTAGCATGTTTTACAAACCACCATCAATAACGTGCCACACACTCTTCTGCACAGAACACTCCTCGGAACTGCTCCTGCTTTGCCCTGTACTTCCTTATTTATTTTCCTCTCAACAATAAAGCAATCAGTGACAGCCTCCGAGCTCTTTTTCCCCTTTATGTGAAAACTCACTTAATAATGCATTCTTTT
Organism: Nesogale talazaci; assembly: GCA_004026705.1. Classification (NCBI taxonomy): domain Eukaryota; kingdom Metazoa; phylum Chordata; class Mammalia; order Afrosoricida; family Tenrecidae; genus Nesogale; species Nesogale talazaci. The sequence goes on along the minus strand of PVJH01038214.1, from coordinate 7,106 downwards.
ACAACGATTTTGTGTCGCACAAAGCAAAGCTTCATGGACCCCAATAAATAGTCACCCGGATGTCACACGGTGGTGAGCAGGCGCCGCAAGGTGGGGCACACCCAGTGACCTCCTTTTGAGAGTCAAAGGAGGAGGATTTTGGCATTCACCGGGCTGAGCACACACCTGTTCCATCAAAGGGGCTTGCTCTTGGCGAATTCACATGAAAACGGGTTTAGCAGTGACACTGCAGTGGTAATAGGCAGTTAAGGTCGTTGGAAATTAGCCGAGCCTTGATTTGCGGAGGAGTGACAGGAGGGGTTAACAGATGTGCCCTTTGCAAAATACAAACTCCACCCTCAACCCTGAGACCTTCCTACTCTCCCAGGCCTGGAAAAGGAGGGGGGTGGAGCTGGCTGTTCTCTGCGGTCCCTCCATTGGATTCTCCGTAGTGCCTTTCACTTTCTTTCCAGCTGGTTCTTTCAGCCGGGAGAAATTTGTGTCAAGGGAGGCATGTGAATGTAGATCCACAGCCCCACCTCCCTCCATCTATCTCTTTAGCCCCCGCCCCCATCCTGATGCTTTCTTGAAGCAAGTCCTGAAAGCAAAAGTACAACTTCTCATGATGCTCCCACGTGTGTGGGAAGTCACGCCTTCAACCCGTGTGGGCCGTCTCTCCCCCACCTCAAAAGGATCCTTGGCTGGAGTCAACTCTCTTCCTGATGGAAACGTAACTTGTCAGGCCCTGATCCCTAAGGTGCAGCATTAAAGACAATGGAAAAGGATACAGAGAGGATAGTTCACATCGTCCCCCCCCCCCCCCTTGGGGACCTGGTTACTTGCAGGTTGGTCCTTAGAGTCCCGAGAGCAGGGAATCGCAGTGGGTCTCAAAAGAAATTACATATGGGAAGCCCTCACCTTTGACCACAGCTTGCTTTCCCACTTGTATCTCTGAATCAGGACCCTTTCACATTTAGGATGGGCAGGCCTCATTGTACTTCAGTTTCCAAATCTTTACCAGAGCTACACCGAATGTCCTTTCCCATCCTCTACTTTCTTACATCCCATGCCCTATCCTTCCTTAAAGATTCACCTCACATATCTTCTTTCCCAGGTTCCACTTTCCTCCTAGAGCAGAGAGCCCAGTCAGAGAAAAGGGGCTGGGACCCAAACAAGACACACTGGATCCTCCTACCTTCCCAACCACGATGGCTCGCAGACACTTAAGACAATGGTATTTACCTGGTTTAGCAGACAGAGTTTTCGTTGGTGAGTCAGAGCCATGGATAGGAAAAGTACATGAACTTCACTGTTGCTTATGTGGAAATGTTTTGAAGGCTGTTTCTCTTTTTCTTTTTTTGGCTCACAGAGTTAGAAGAAATTGAAAACCCAAACTCATTGCCAAGAAGTCAATCCCAACGCAGAGCAACTCTAAAGGACCAGATAGCATTGCCTCGGTGAGTTTCTTCAGGGAAGGATGAAACCCCGTCTTTTGACTGGGAAATGGCTGGTGGTTTTGAATTCCTCACCTTGTGGATCACAACCCAACACACAACCACAAGTGCTCTCTAGAAGAAACTAGGAAGAATATCTGTGTATATGCATCCATATATATGGTTCAACCTCAATAGAACAGGGTCTGGCCCAGACCCAGGTCACTGGCCTAGAGCTACTTTTTCGGTGAGAATACAGCAGCATATTGTTACATGGCCCTCGTGTGACTCATGTGACTCATAACCCAATACAAATCATGAAGGGAGTATGGGATGTGATGGCTCCCTTTCAGAATTCATCCTTCCCTTTGATGGTTCCAAATCACTACATTTGGACCTCTCCAGAGATGGTCGTGGGTGTAACCATGAGCGCATTCTTCCCTTCCGTGCCAGCCAAGTTTATATCCTGACACCAAGGCACCATCGGGACAGCCATATGCAGTGGAAGCTTATCCATTGTGATGCTGGTCTGTTTTCAGGAGAACTTCTAGACTAAGGAAGAAAGGTCTGATGATATAGTTGCAAAACTCAGCCAGTGAAAACTCTATGGACTACAATGGTCTGATCGGTAACTAATCATGGAGATGATGCAGAGCTGGGTAGAAATGGGTTCTGCTCTGCACAGGGGCACTAGGAATCAGGCATTGATTTGACAGCAGCTAAAAAGAAAAACAAGAATGAGCCCTGGTGGCGTGGTGGTTGTGTGCAGGACTGTGGCCCGTAGGGTTGACAGTTCAAATCTAGCAGCAGCTCTGTGGAGCAAGGTTGGACTTCCTACACCCACCAGGGCAGTGATGCCACAAAAAAGAAAGAAAGAAAGAAAAACATAGGTGGCTTTAAGCAAGAGATGGTGCCCCTGAGTGGACTGGGTGTCCCATGAGTCTCTTCTCTTGTCCTGGAAGCAGATCCTGCATTGATCCTCTTTATCATGGGCTGTGCCTGCAGGGGAGACTGACTGGTTTGTGTTAGTGAGCTAAAGGAACTGAGGAACACTAGCTGACATTTGTACTAATCTAAGAGATAAATGAAGAGGGGTGTCACTGTTCAGGGGACCTAATACTCCCATGCACCCAGCCTTTAATGAGTCCATTAACAGGCCGCATGACTATCTGCTTTGAGTCCATTTCTGGGGCTTCCTTTGACATTACTCTTCATGAAATTTGCTCCACTGTGATCTATTCTCTCCCCCCCAAAATATGTTGACTGGAATAATGATCAAAAGACAGACTTTGAACTTCTACTAGGCCTTTCATCTTGTGATCTCAGAAAGCTCTACCAGGCACTAAATAATTCATGTACTGAGAGTGACACAAAGACTGGACGGCCTAAGGGACCAAGTCCCCATCAACAAAAGACCTTTCTTTTTTGGAGTGAGGAAGGGCACCATCACCTGCCGGTAGACCCCGTCATCTTTGGGGATGTGGCCTAAGAGGGAAAGCAGGCTCTTGTCTCCATCTGAAGGTTCAAGCTAGGAAGTCCTATTACCTGGAGACCCCTGGGGGAGGGTGTGCTCTAGCTTCAAAAGCAGCAGGGAGCTCCAGTGCAGAAGAGTGGACACTAATTATGGAGGTTGGATAACCGTGGCACTTTCCTGGTTCCCAGGTAACGTTCAGATCCATTGACTCCTATAATACTCACAAGAACCCTGCTAATCTTTGTTACAGAAGAAAAGGCTCAAACCGACACCAAACTCACTGCAGACCAGTCGATGCGACTGCCCAAGGTCTCATAGCTCGTGTGTACCAGGATGAGACATTGTACTGAGAAACCCTGATGCACACAACAATCAGAAATACCACTGTCCCAAACTCAGTCTCTTGGGGATGATTTTGATTCCCTGGAAGAACAGGGACATTGGACTAACTGAACAGACCCATACTGATCAGATCACATGCTGGTAGATATCTACTGACTGACAACAACAATCAGGAAGGTGACCTATAAACAAACATATTATTTTTAGTCAGGACAGAATCAGCTCAGCCAGGTCTGCCTCCATGGTAACTACCACCTCACCTAATGCCTGGGGCCCAATGAGTTGGGGCCTTCATCAGTTCAGGCGAAGGATACTTGAAGGGAGGGATGGGGACAGTCAGGGTGCTTTCCATCTACCGAAGCACTTTCTATTTGCTTGTCACCTTTCTCATTTCAGGAACAAAGAGTCTTTCCTCCAGAAAACTTCCCTTGTGAATACCACACTTCTCAGAACCGTGATCTCATACCAGTGGCTGGATTCCTTTCCAGAGAGCAGAAGTCAAACATGTTCACAGGCAAGTGTGCTAGAATGAGACCTGCTGCATGACCTTGGGCAGATGACTTCACCCTTTTGAAGCTTTGTTTCGCTGCATATAAAACAGAGCTCATCATGCTTTCCCCTCCAACTTTAGGGATGCCCAGAGAATTAATGAGACAGTATACACAAAGCCCTTCAGGCTCTTTTGAAGAAAAATGCACTAGAAATCTGTGCACTGTTACTAAGGGGCATTGTCATGATGACGGATTTTAAAATATTCTTCACCTGTATGACTAAAATAAACTTGACTGGTCTGAAAATAGAGAGGCCGATAGCCTGATTTCTTCTCCCTACTCAGGTGCCGTAGGCCTTCTTTGCTTCTCTTCATCTCGCATTGGAACCAACAGTGGTCAATGTCAACCTTGACCTTCTGCAGAGATGTAGAGAGTTGGGGAGAAGAGGACACGACAACACAGAGGAGATCAATGCTTTATGGGAGTTCCCCTTGCTGGCAAAATTCTGGACTCTGATCTTCAGTTCAAGCTATTGTGTGCCTCAGCCAAGCACATAAGAAGGCTATTGTGAAGGAAGGAGAAGGAAGAAACAAATAGGAACAAGTGTCCTGTCAACTGGTCCACATGATACTCTGGGATGAAACTGGGATGAAAGAGAAGCTAAGGGGGAGACATCCTGTTTCATATGTGCTTACACAAACACCAGGTCTCACTCTTGTTACCACCACGGCCCATAGACACTCCACCTTTTCTATAAAAGCTCTATTTTCCAAATGAAATTCAGGGAAGGTAAGTAATTTGCCACGGTCTCAGAGCCGAAAGGTATGGGGCCAAGATTAATCCATTCATTCATTCACTCATTCATTCAAATGCTGTGTATTGAGCATTTTCTTTGTGTCAAACTTTATCCTTGGATGCTGGCATGCCGTGGTGAGCTGTTAAGAATTTGCAGTTCACGAACCTCAGAGCATAGTGATGTAGAAGGCATCAGTCTAATAGTCTAGTATCACATAGACGTGCATTGTGTCGACATTGGTATGAATGGGGAAGGAGAGATATGTGGTCTAAGGAGCATGTGCACGAGAATTTTCCTTCCTGTCTAAGACCAGTGGGAGACTGATGAATTGACACTTCCATCAGAGCCTTGACGTGGATGAGCAGTTAAGGAGGTAGCTATTTAAAGGGAGTGGGCTGGGTGGAGAGACAGAGGAAGGAGAGGGAGCTATTCAATTCCGTGTCTGTTTTCTCACCACGATATGTTGTTGAGGAGCCCTGATGGACAAACCAACCAGAAATGCCATCTTCAATGCCTAGCTGTTGGGAGATGATATGGATTCCCCTGGAGAACAGGGACAGATTTTATCCAGCAGAGATTATTATATATACTCGTGTATAAGCCAAACTTTTCAGCACATTTTTAATGCCTTTTTTTTTTGGTCAAAATTAGGTGCCTCAGCTGATATTCGGGTTGACTTGTATTCAAGTATATATGGAAATCAGGCTACAGATACCTGCAGCTTGCTCCTGGGGATGGAAAGTGCCCTCCAGGACAGCCACAAGCATGACCTGGAAAGGTGAGCCTTCAGTTGGCTTGCCAGGGTGCAGATTCAGTCCATATTGTCTCCAAGGCAATCATACTGAGCACTGATGCCAGTTAGGGGCTGACTGGTCTGCCTAAAAGATTTTTTGAAGTGAACTTGTCAGCCTTTGGGGGAGTTTGATGCTGGGATGCCATGAGAAGGAAAAGACTCTCAGAACGAGACCCTCAAACCCAAACAGACAGCAGATACTGCAGGAGGAGCTAGGGCCTGTGCCCTGAATCTCAGACCCTCTCCCTACAGGAAGCGTGGCCCACAGGCTAAGCCACAGAGGGACAGAAGTAGGGGTAGTGTACAGGACAGGGCCTCTCTCAGTTGTCACTCGTTAGTTGCTGTGCAGTTGACTCGGATTCACCAAGAGCTGTGCACAATTCCATGAGACCACTGTGATTCACTGGGGTGTTGCCTCCCCCTACCCCACCGCCAATTGGCTGACTTTTGAAATCGATCTGCAGTCTTTCTTTCTAGTCTGGCTTAGTCTGAAAGCTCCACTCAAATCATCATGGCGACGTGCAGACCTCCCCTGACAAGTAGTCCGTAGCTGTGCGTGAGATGTACTGGTCAGGAATTGAACCCACGTCTCCTAAAGGGAGGGCAAGACTTCTATTCCTGAGCGAGCCCCTCTCCTCGACCTCAGCTGTTACACTTCTGCAAACGAAATTACCCGTTGGAACACGAAGGGATAAACACAGCCTCCGAAATCCACTCCTCCCACGGTTGCCCTGTATTTGCATTTCTCTCGCCAAGACATGATTAAATCATGTCTAGTCGCTTCCATAGAAGATGGGACCATCAACACTCAGGCAGAGAAAGGAAGGCAGTGCAGGAGGACAGGGATAAACAGTGGGAGGTGAGGGGAGGGACATTGCGGTGGCTCTCACTGAGGAATGGAGCAGACACCGAGAAGCAACGTGGAAAGGGAGGAGAAGAATCTGCCGGGGAGTTTTCACCATTTGGAAGTTGCTGAGAGAGAGGGAAAGCTATTCAAAGTACTACTGTAAAAAGGCCATAAAACACCTTGGGGAAAAAGAGAAAGTCACGCTGCCACCATACAGACAAGCATCCTGGAATTAGCTGCCAGCGCAATGCCTGCACAAAGGAAATTCAGTGGCCTAGATTGCTGCCTGCCACTCCCCCCTGGTCCCCACCCCCTCCAAGTCCCCGCCTCAGAAAAGCAGCAGCAATTTGGAGCTGGCAAATAGGAAAGAGCACCAGGACTGTGATTTGCCTTCATGCAGCGGGTCCTGAAGTGCATCTTTAAACAACACACCCTAACATCTACTTTCGGGCTCATGATAGAAAGTTCAAAGAAATATCGGGAAGGTCTGATGAAGAAAGGAAAGTGATCCCCTACCCCCACCACAGAAGAGCACCAGCAGTAACCATGTCAAGTGTGTTGTTGAGTGACTTGTTCCTCACCTACTTCACAGGACAATTTTGAGTTCAGCTATCAAAGGGCAAGGGCCAGGGAGTTTCTCACCTCTCATGAGGTCTCTCTCCAGGGGACTGAAGAGGAGCAAGCCTACTCCAGGACTACCTGGTGCCAACACCAGTTCTCACCTTGGAGCACAGAGGCTGGAACCATAGAAACTGCAGAAGCTCTGGGACCCAGGTAAGAGGCTGCTGTCAGAGAGAGTGCAAGTTCATAAGGAGTCAAGGGCAGCTTGCAGCAGGAAGGGCAGGTCTCGGACCGTGTGGATTGGGACTGGGATGCGGGACAGAGCCATGGGAACTGGGTCTCCTGTGCATCAGGAGGTAGGAGAGTAAGGATCTTCAGCATTGGTGGATG
>PVJH01038213.1:0-17285 GCA_004026705.1 Nesogale talazaci | reverse complement strand
CATGAGAACAAATGAAGAGGGAGGAAGAAAGAATGGAGTGCATCCTGGCCCACCGAGCCTTCAGGATGATATTTCCCACTCAGAGCAGTCGATGCACAAAGACCGGCCCCACTATGAAATATGGCTACCATCACTGATCCAAGGCCTTTTAGGGGCAACAATAGAGAAACAGGATGAGGATTATACCCTGTCTGACACAACCACACCATGGCAAAACACTAAGGGTGTGCAACAGAGCATGGAGTTCCAGATGGAGTGCCAAGGATAGACTTTGGGGCCAAGGTGTGGCATCCTATCAGACTCAACCAGGGGACACTCCTAGAGGTCAAAAAATAGACCCTGAACTATTTACAGGGTTTTATATTGTTATTATTTTTCTTACATATATATACATATATATTTAGGACATTGGTTTTTTGTTGTTATCATTGTTTTGTTTGGCTGCTTCATTTTAGGATACCTTTTTTGGGGATACATATTGTTACCTCTGCAGGTCTATCTAGATAAGATAAGCTGGACAAACAGACTGGAGGCAAAAATGATGGGACTGATGGTTGTGGGGCGGGAAACATGGAAGAAGGGGAGAAGAGGGTTCAGCCCAGGGATGAGGGTGTAACAGTTGATCCAAAATCAGCGACAAGGTAGATGAAAGAAGTGATTGATCAAGAGTAATGTAACAGAGAGAAAATACTGAAACCCAAATGGAGGCTGAGCATGATAGTGGGACAAGAAGAAAGTAAAAGGAAATAGAGGAAAGAACTGGGGGGTAAAGGGCATTTATAGAGGTCTAAATACAGGTATGGACATAGGTGCATATATTTATATGTGATGATGGGGAAATAGATCAACAAGCATATACTTATAGGCTTAGTAGTAGGACAGCAGATGGGCATTGGACATTCACTCAAGTACTTCCTCAGTGCAAGAACACTTTGTTCTATTAAATTGGCATTCCATGATGCTCACCTTCCTGATACAATCACTGAAGACAAATGTGTGCATAAGCAAAGGTGGTGAAAAAAAAATTGGTGGTGTCCGGCTATCAAAAGATGTAGCGTCTGGGGTCTTAAAAGGCTTGAAAGTAAATAAGAAGCCATCTAGCTCACAAGGAACAAAGCCCACATGGAAGAGGCACACCAGCTTGTGGGACCATGAGGTGTCAAAGGGATTAATTATCAGGCTTCAAGAACTAAAAAGCATAACATTGCATGCTCACTTTCCTGATATAATCTCTGATGGCAAATGTGGTTAAGAAAGCTGATGGTGCCCAGCTATGAAAAAATATTGCTCCTGGGGTCTTAAAAGCTTGAAAGTAAACAAGGAGCCATCCAGCTCAGAAGCAACAAAGCCCACGTGGAAGAAGCACACCAGCCTGTGAGACCATGAAGTGTTGAAGGGACCTGGTGTCAGGCATCAAAGAACTAAAATGATATCATTATAAAAAGGGAGGAGTACAGAATGGGGGCCCAAAGCCCATCAATAGGTGAAGGAGCAGCATCTTACAGGGTTGCAGGGAGGAGATGAGCCAATTAAAGGACAGTGTAGTAACAGTGAAATATGCAATTTTCCTCTAGTTCTCAAATGCTTCCTTCCACCCACTAGCACGCTCCTGGTTCTACCAGAGAAGTCTGGTTAGAATAGGGGGTGTACACTGCAGTCGGAAACATGGGGAATTTGGGATAGATGATCCCTCAGGACTAGTGATGGAAGTGGTGATATTGGGAGAGTGGAGGAATAGTGGAGTAGAAAGGGAGAACCAATTTCAGGGATCTACATATAACCTCCTCTCTGGGGCACAGACAACAGGGAAGTGAGTGAAGGGATACATTGGACAGTGTGTGATATGAAAAATCAATAACAATTTGTAAATTACTAAGGGTTCACGGGGGAGGGGGGGAAGGAAATATGGGGAGCTGGTCCTGGGGGCCTAAGTGGAGGGAGGATGTTTTGAGATTGATGATGGAAACCAGTGTGCAAATGTGACCTGCATACAATTGATGTATGTATGGCGTGTGAGGAGAGGTGTATGTTTCCCCAATAAAATGATTCACTTAAAAAAGGGGAGGGGGAGGGTGAAAGAGGAGCATATACCAAGGGCTCAAGTGGAAAATGTTTGGAAATGAATGTGGCAACATGTGTGCAAATGTGATTGATAAAGATCATGTACTGAATGTTATAATAGCCATAAGAGCCCCGAATAAAATTATTTAAAAAAATTTTTTAAACTTATCCTTCAAAACTTGCCCCTATTCCATTTGTTTTTCCTTCTACCTGACAACACGGTGTCCATTTTGAACCCTCCGACTTCCTCCATTGCATCAGATGCATGAGGAAGTTGGGCACTGAATAAGGAAGACCAAAGGGAATCGACACATTTAAATTGTGTGGCTGTGACGGATCTTGAAAGTAACACGGTCTGCCAAATGAGCCAACAGATCTGTCTTAAAAGAAATCCAGCCAGAGTGCTCCTCAGAAGCAAAGTGGAGAGACTTGATTGCACGTACTTTGGACATGTCAGGAGAGACCGGTCCCCAGAGAAGGGCACCAGGCTTGGGAAGGTAGCAGGTTGGCGCAAAGAGGAAGAGCCTGGATGGGATGGATTTGCACAGTGGTTGCTACCCAGGGCTCGAAGAGAAGGGCACTTGTGAGGATGGAATCGTGTATTGTTCCGTTGTACTTGAGGTTGCCATGAGTCACCCCAAGGAATGCTTACAGAGTATTGAGACGTGATAGATATAAACGACTTATTTATACTTTGCAGTAAGTTTTATTCAAGCGGGATCCAAAAGAAGACTCAGCTCTCAAGGAGCTAGTAGGTGAGATGTAATAGGAGAGCTTCAAAAAGATTTTGGGAAAATGAGATCAAAAGAGAACACAGTTTTTCCAGGTACAGTTTGAAACTCTTTCGTAGAATGCTGCTACCGTCTACCAGTTACCATGCTGTCCATCCGCCTCTCAGAGATTCTCTCCGCGCCAGGGTGGCCCTGCGCCCTGGGGTTTCCAGTGGCTGGTCTTTCAAAAGGCATTACCACGTTTTTCTTCCCAGGTAGTCTGCATAGACTCAGCCCTCCAGTGAGGTGCTTTAACACCAGGGACTCCGTACAGACAGTCATCCACTGCCACTAAGTCAGTGTGGAATAATGAGGATCCTGTCGCTTTCTGAGACTGTTTCAGTGGATCTCAACCTGTGAGTCACAGCCCCTTTGGAAGTTGAAAGACCCTTTACAGGGATCGTCCAATTCATAACAGTAGCAAAATTAAGTGGGGGGGGGGCCAAACACCTCAACATGAGGAACTGTATTAAAGGGTGGTGGCATTGGGAAGGTTGAGAACCACTGGGCTGATGGAAGTGGAAAGTCCCATCTTTCTCCCATGGTGCTGCTCCTGGTTTTGAACTGCCAACCATGCGGACCGCAGCCCAGCATTACACCACTACACCAGGGCTCCAGAGTGTGAGATAAAATCTTATGTACCAGGGAGCTTCAAAACGTCATGTGCATGTGGAATTAAAAGACAGCAAATTTTCCCCAGGAAGGTGTGAAGCGCCCGGCATAATACCCACGGTCTCTGAGAGTCGGGTGTTAGCGGCTCTTCTCACCAGCACTAAACATTTTGCCTCTTTGCATCCATCTCCCCACCATCCGATGAAGCAGGGAAACTGACAAGAACCGCATGAATCAAGGGATGCTTGTAGACTGAGTTGCCCTTGAGTATGAGTATCTGAGACTGGGGCCTCTCAGAAGCAGTGGGCCAGGTCCATCTCCAAGGCACCACTGAGTGGACTCAGACCACGACCCTCCTGGCTAGGAGGCATGCGTTTGGCAATTGATGCCACCCAGCTGACCTCTGGGAGATTTGGTCACATTTGGAAAAGGTGATATTCCATTTCCGCATTTCAAAGTCACAGGCTAGAGAAATTAATTTTATTTATTTTTACTATTTAAAAAAATCATGTTACTTTGGGCTGTTATAACTCTTGTTACAGAAACTTATTTTAAATACCGATAAATGGATGCCCAGGGGAAAAGGGGGTCACCCCTCCATTTGCCAGGTATCTGGTAACCCAAGCTGTTCCTGCCAGCAGCTGGCTCTAAAGGCCATGCTCAAGATCCATGACCATTTCTGGGCACTTCCCTCATCTGGCCTGCCAAGCAAGGCCAGTGCGAGATTTTTGAGATGACGGGTAGAAGTTCAGGGCTAGTCTGGAGTCAGAAAGGCAGGCAGCCACTGATGCTTGCTTTATAACAGGCAAAGTGGCCCAAAAGCAAAGTCTAAAGCGTGGCCACACTTTTATTCTTGGCTGTCTTGAAAGAGTCTTCTTTCTCAGGAGGAACTGGGGCTCACACAATGTGACTCAAATATTAAAATATATTCAACTCCTGAATGGCTTCAGGTAGAGAACTATGAAATGAAACAGTGTATAGACCTTCTTCTCAATGATAGTGGTACTTAGATCTTGCTTCTCAGGTGAAGTTGAGCACTAAGTTCGGACCAGACACTCCTCACATACCCTTGGTCTCCCCAAAGCACAGCACAGTGACAGTATGCAATGCAAAGTTAATGCATCTTGACTGAGTGTACCACTAAGTCATGCTTGTTCATTCATGACGATGTATTCTAACATTGAAAGAGGAACCAGATAATGTGCTCTATTTACTTTGATTAGCAGGCAGCCAGTGAAAATTTCCCTTTCCATGTTTATTCCCCCACACTCTCCCCTTCCCCCAGAACCTGCCATCTGTTCTGGAATATCACTGCTCAAGCAGGGTTACCCTTGGCTGGTCTTTGAGGAGGCATTCTGTCATGTACTATAAGTAGCAGTGATCCAGGCGACAGGTCCAAGATGAATTTGCTGACCCTCTTCCCCTTCCCCTATCTGTGCGGTGCTGTATAAAAACACAGAGAGCTGAGGGACACTGAGAAAAGAACTTGTTTAAAATTGTGTAAGTGAACTCACAGTGCATATTTGCATAACACTTTCAGCTGGTTAGTTTTTCTGTTGTGTGCTTTAGTAGTATTGTCAGATACAAGCTTGTTTAAAGCTTCCATTCTTTCAAATGCATCATAGTATGAAATGCATGGATTACATTTTCCACTGACGCTATGTGACAAGAGACTATGCTTATATGCTGCTTGACTATGTACCTTTTCAGTGTTTTCAATTTTTATTATACATATTTTTAAATCCTTATACTGTGAACATTAGGGATAATGGGATAGTGATTTCTGATAAAAGATCAAAAATTTTACTTTAAAATTATTTCTTTTGTTCTGACTTACAGACAGTGTCAAAGAATAGGGCAGAATGAGAGAATGACTGGTTGAAGATAAATGACATCACACATCAAACAGAACATTTAAAAATCTATACCTAACTGAACACAGCTAATACATCTACTATTTAAATTTACACAACACTACCAATGCCACAAATGGAGAAATTCCTGATTTTTATCAGTTTCTACAATCTGAAAGTGATCAAGCCTGCAACTAAAATAAATGGTAATGTTGGATCCTTAGCTGGAAGACATCATCTTGGTGACAGAACAATGCTGAAGATCTCGTGATAAAAATTTTCAAAACCAAGGATGTCATTACACTTTTTTTCCAACCATCTAGAGGATGTACAGATTGGCAACATTTATACAGAGATGATGGAGAAACTCAGTATCATCAGTCAGAACAACGCTAGGAGTCCACAGTGAAAAAAAACATCAACTGCTAATCTGCAAGTTTAAAGTGATATTGGAGAAAGTTAAAACAAGTAGACAAGTTATCACCATCAGTATGAAAAATATCGAGGACACATTTCGCTTTGTGTACAACAGCGACACTGCTCAGTCATGCCACCAAGAACAGCCTTTTCCACTCCATGGTCTTTCTTTGGTAAGAAACAATGTCACACAAGGAATGAATATTGGAAAATAGGAAACACAAATATAACCTAAAGTCTTCTAATTTTAATTCTTGAAACATCTATTAGCATTGATAAACATTTGTTCAACCCATCAAGATAAAAATAAATACCCAAATAAGCCTGAGAGAAACCATATGGGATGTGTGGCTGAGCATATAGAAATCATATTTGGGGGAGCTGGTACTGGGAACTTAAGTGGAGGGAGAATGTTTCAGAGGTGATAATGACAACAGGTGTACAAATGTGGCATGCATACAATTGACATATGTATTAATCATGATGGGAGTTTTATGAGCCCCCAATAAAATGATTTATATAAAAAAAAGAAGTCATATTTGGAATAACAAAAGTGACGTGGATTTAGATGCAGTACATATGACATAAATCATAGGTTAGTCTCAAAAATCTCCAGTACTCAAATGCTAATTAGTTAATACAGAAGTAAAATAGTTAATTACTTTTGAATTCTTTAATGAACCAAACATTTCTCAACTTAAACATTTCTAAGTATATTCACCGTTATTATAATCTTTTAAAGATGTGCTTACTAGTAACTACATTGGTATAATTGGCCACCATAAGAATCAAGTCAGACTAACCCACACACTTCATTCATGAAGTGTTCATAGAGGAACCTTCATGAACAAGTCATGGTGGAGACATAGGAAATAAACCCAACCCTCTGCCACCGAGCCCATTCTGACACATGGCAACCCTAAAGGCCAGGGTCGGGCACCCCCCGGGGCTGTCCTGATGGTACTTTGTTGATGTTGATGCTGTCATTAGGAACCATAGGCCAGTCAGTTCAATCCTCGTGGTTCTCGCTTAGTCTCAACAGTCAGTCTTTGGATCCTACTGCTGAAGATTAGGATCCAAAGTGTGGTGGCTGTGCCTGTAATGTGGCAAGGTAGGCCTCAGCACCAAAAAGAACATCAAAGAAAGTGCTGGAAGGTGGGTGGCTCAATGTCACCCCACCACTCCACAGGGGAAAGGCATGCTTATTTGCTTCCATGACAATCCTAGCTAAGAAAACCTGGGGCTCCTATTCTGTAACCCTCTTGCTGTAAGTCAGAAATGACTTGGTGGCACCAAGTCTTTGAAATACTTCACATAGAATATTTCAACTTTCACATTGCTCAATGAAGTAGACAGAATTAAGAGCACCCAGTGTGCAAAGATGCTAACTAAGAAGCCAAGCCATATAGAAGTCCCCCACTCCCATCCTCAGGGCCCAAAAAAGTAAGCACTTGATTACGGAAAGACTGGCAGGCTGTTGACCTGCTTCCGAAAGGTCACAGCTTTGGAAACATTGCAGAAGTAGTTCCACCCTGCACCCCTGCACACACAGGGTGCCCATGAGTTCAAATGGACCCAAGAGCAAAGTCACGCCACTAAGAGAATGGCAGGGGCATTCTGATTCCGATGTTGTCCCATCAGTAAAACTCCAAAATTCTCTTTGGAAAGTGATATTAGCACAGGCCCAAGGCATTGGCTTGGGCTTATTAGAAAATGCCACAGATTGTGGCTTGCTTTCAAGGTTAGCAATCAATCAGCCTTCATGTCACGACAAAACTTGCTGCTTTCAAATTTGCCTCCACAGACTCTCCCATGGCCTGCCCACAGACAATATTGGTACCTCCAGCCACTTTTCTGTGTCACACACACACACATACACACGTCTTTTTTACAGTCCTCTGAACAGTTCTGGTTCCTCTCCTTTGTGACTAGTGATAAGGTGTGTGATTAGCACACTTAAACACGACTCCCTTTCTTCAACACACCTCCTCCCACTGAATTACTATTTTTTAAATTGGGAAATGATTTTCCAATTCATGCAAAGGAGTATTGACAAGATTTCGGGACTGTGGTGAGGGAGGTTTGGCTCCTGGTTCTTTACCTGTATGAGCTCATTTAATCCCAGGGAACATCCTGGGGGGTAGAGGGGGACTGTTATTACTGCTGATTCACAGATAAGGAAACTAAGATTCAGAAAAGTTCATTTAGTTCTTAGTTTATGTAGTTAGGTCAATGCTGGAAATAGGCCACCTTGGGTTCATAAAGCCTAGGGTGGAGTTAGGGCTCATTGACAATTTGAAAACACCACGATGCACCCCATGATGCTGATATTAACATAGCTGCATCTACTTCAGAGGAGGAGCCCTGGAAGCAGAGGGGTTCTGAGTTTGGTTGCAATCCAAAAGGTCCACCAGCTGATCTGAGAGAGAAAGGCAGGGCTTTTTATTTCCTTCAAGAGCTACAGTCTCAGAAATGCCCTGGGACAGTGCTCGCCTGTCGATCAGAAATGCCTAAATTGCAGTGAGACTATCTACTTTGGAGTGAACCTTGGTAACATAGTAGCTGTGGGCTGTGCAAGGTCAGCAATTAGAAACTCCTAATCCCTCTGCAAGAGAAAGACAGGCTTTCTACTCCACAACAGGGATAGACTCAAAAACTCATGCTTACTCCCTAGGAGTAAGCATCACTGTGAATGGTATCTATTTCAGAAGGGGCCCTGGTGGTCTGTCAGGTAAGTGTTTGGTTGGTAACAAGCTCAGCAGTTCAAATCGACTAGCACCTCTCAGAGAAATGCAAGGCTTCTATACATATTTACAGCCTTGGAAACCATATATAGGTGGCTGTGAGTGAAAATCGACCCAATGACAGTGAGTGGAAAATACTTTGCAACCCAACTTCGTGACTACTAATGTTCCGAATTCTATTTTAAATTAGTGACAAGTTAAGTTTTATAGACGTGAACACTTGAACTCTATCTACCAGATGCATTTTATTTCATGCAGGAAACTAATCCATATCAGTTGTTGGCATAAGCAATAAAAGTATCCAATTCTGCCTTGTTGCAAAATCCTATCACTTAAAACAGTTCTGTCTGACAGGCAATGATTTGTGACACCAGAACACACTTTCCAAACAAGATCCACATGTGATTTAGTTGTGTGCCAGGGAACAAGACTCCAGAGTCAAAATGCTCTATAGAGACCCTTTAATTAAACCTTACACAGGACACAGATCAAAATGTGTCCCAAGTACAAAAAATGTACTAGATGTACTCATTCAGTGGTTGAGGGACTCCACTGGTGACAGTCATCATATTCATTCCATACTGCGGGAAATAGAGAAAATGATCACAAGGTCAGGTCAGTCATCACTCCTGCACATAGAACTACAGGAGTGGGGGAAAGGACCCTGATTGGGATACATACATAATTGCAAGGTTAATTCTAAGGGTTTTACTGTCTGGCTACATGGTATGATCTGTGATCATATGCCCTTGAGTCATAGTCACAAGACATTAGCAGGACCCAAACTTTAAAGTAAATGAGATAACATTGATTTGACTAGCTATTCTCGGCAAACTATTAAGGCCAACCCCAGGCAAGTTTCCAAGTTCTGTGTACATGCGCTTTTCTTCTCATTAGTTAACTCACCTTCAACTACATTCTTCACAAGGGCAAGGTGCCCCTCCCTGGGCTCACTCGGCCTTGTCTAAACTTGTCTCAATGAACCTTTATATGGCTCTCGGAACTCTCTGGAAACTATTATGGCCTCGTAGAGATAGTCTCCCTCATCTGGATGAATTGTCTTTGTCCTGTTTGAGACTTGATGGAGGAAGTCTCTATTTTAAAGAGTAATAAAATGGGAAGAAAGAGAAAGAAACATGACTGGCCTTTAAGTTATTCATGTATCTAAAAATAGAAAGTAAAGCAAAACAAACAAACAAAACCCCCCCGAGGGAATAGATGATACATAGAAACTGACAAAAGCTAGCCAAGAAAAAAGAGAAGGGGTAAGTGCTTAATGTTTCCTGGTGGAATATAAGGAGATATTACAGGTTGCTTCACCTGAGCACCGGGAGCACAAGGAAATGAGAAAGCCAGCTGAGAACCTGCCCAGAGAAGATGGCAAAGGTGAGACCATGCATGAATGGACATGGCAAGC
The DNA here is from genome assembly GCA_004026705.1 of Nesogale talazaci. Classification (NCBI taxonomy): domain Eukaryota; kingdom Metazoa; phylum Chordata; class Mammalia; order Afrosoricida; family Tenrecidae; genus Nesogale; species Nesogale talazaci. Next base: position 7,411 of record PVJH01038213.1, on the reverse strand, counting down.
CTTGAGCATCTTCTATTGGTTCATTCAAGTTCATTTACAAAACAGAAACTTAAAGGTCAAGTTGTTAAGAACTTCATGACAATAATGGCAGACATCAAATGGCAACTATTGAGTCCATCTGAGAGTGACTATCGTGGGTGCCCATCCATGAAGCTTGTCCCGGGGAGGGATGAACACTACTTACTGATGAAAGCGTATGTGTACTGCAAAGAACATGGATGGCATCTGCAAAAGGAAAGGAGGAACTGAAGATAACTAGCAGTTTTCTGTCTTGAGTGATAGATGGCGGTATCATTCACTCAAACAAGGAAGGCAGGAAGGATAAGATGTATTTCTATGTTATTCTGGCATAGTGCAGCATGACCCATCTCAGTATTCCCCCAGAAAACTTCCACTGTTAGTGGAAGTAGACTTTGAAAGAAAACCGATATTTACACTATACAATTCTATTGTTAATAGAGTATCGCTAGTCTCCGGTTTTCTCAGTGAACAGAGTTCTACTTTTCTACCTATCTATTCATTTACACCCATGCACAAACAGACATCTGTCTCCTATCTCTCCAGTTTTCTCACACACACAATGAATTTATACCAGTAGCTCTATTTCCAATCAAATATGACAGGATGAATTTTATTTTTCTCCTCTTCCATACTGGAAATTTTCCTCACTGATGGTGAAAAGCCCGGAGCTTGTGAGCCTTGATATATGTACTTATCTAATCAGCCTCCCTCCCGAACCAATTTCTCATTGCTACTGCCACACACACTCCTTTCAGCATCCTCTGGCAGACCACACTAGTGGGCAGGGGATTTCCCTAGTCAATTCTGTGGGCTCTTACATCCCCTACATGAGTACACCCCCTTTATTTATCTGATTGCCAAAACTCTGAACCACGAATCTCTTCCCAAAGGATGTCCTCATCATACCCCTTGAGCTCTACTTCCCCAGACCCAACCACCCCAGTGTGCACAGGTCTCCTAAGCCTACCAGAGCTACAGATCCCATGATAGGCCATCCCTGCATTTGGATAACCTCTTCGCGGTGATTGGGAGCCAGTGATACTATCTAAAATGCCCCTTGGATAATCAAAATCAGGAGGAAGACCACCAAGCAAGCACATGTATTATTTAAGGGTCTAAGCCAGGAGAGGGAGAGGACACATGAGATCAAGCAGCATTTCCTGACACAAAGGAACCTAGTTCATGAAAGACGCCCGTCTTCTATTAATCAGATTGAAATTGATCTATCGGCAGCGGTCCCTTGCAAACAGCGCAATGAGTTACAGGACAGTGTATTTTGCTCCAAGTCTCTTTTCTACACCTCCTCCCCAACATCCCCCAAGGGAAGGTCTTGCTATTTTTTTCCCCAGAAAATTTATCTAGGGCCAGATTGATCTACAAAGAAAGTAGGTACTGCTTCCAGGGGTCCTTTTGTTTGAATGGTTAATATATATATATATTGCCTGGAACATTCTCCATAGACTAACAGGGAGAATAAGATAGGCATGTGGACTAGGAGTCTCTAGGTGTACAAATGTACATGTGGACTAGGAGTCTCTAGGTGTACAAATGGTTTATAAGCTTAGCTGCTTTATATATATATATATATATATATATATATATAAAGTCCTTTCAGAGACCTAGCAATATCTTTTCTAAAAGCCAGTCATGGAAAACCTATGAAGTACACAGTTCCACTCAGACACTCTGACACTCTGCGATGGGTCAGAGGCATCTTGACTGCAGTTGATATTGATTGACTAGCAAGTGACCGTTCTAACCCTGAGATAGTAGTAATCTTCTCCCCTTCCAAAGACCTGTTCATTTAAAGCAGAGTTCTCAATTGTATGCCATTCTTTTGATTCCTCTCACTATATCCTTGCCAAAAAAATGATATTAATGCCTCCAAATCTTATCCATGCCTTTTTCTCTTGGCTGTATTATTCAACCCAAATCCTGGATTTCATTCTTGCTATAGATTGAATTATGTTATGAGCCCAGGTGGCATAGTGTTATGCATTGGATTGTTAACTGCAAGGTCAGAAGTTTAAAACCATTAGCCACTTTGAGGAAGAGAGAAGAGGCTGTCTACTTTCATAAAGAGTTACTGTCTCAAAAACCCAGAGAGACAACTTTACTCTTTCCTGTAAGGTTGCTGAGTCTAGAAAGAATAGATGCATTTGAATTCTAGTGTTGGCAAAGTATACAGAACTGTACTGTCAAAATAACAAACAAATCTGTCTTAGAAGAAGTACAGCTAGAATACTTATTAGAGAATGGTTATACTTCATCTTGAATCCTTTGGACATGTTGTCAGGAGAGACCAGTCCCTGGAGAAGGGCATCATGTTTGGGGCAGTGAAAAAGAGGAAGACTTTCAACAAGATGGAGCAAAACAGTGGCTTCATCTCAGGGCTCAAACATCAGAGCAATGTGAGCAAGGAGCAGGACCAGTCAGTGCTTCCTTCTGTTGTCATAGGGTTACTTAGAGGAGGGACCAATTCCATGGCACCTGCCACCCCCATCACCACCAACATTATGTTCAAGGCTTAACATCTGATATCTGTGAACCTGACCTTGTTTGGTGACAGGATCTTTGAAGATGTTATCAGCTAAATTAAAGGGCAGTCATGCTAGTTTAGAGTGGGTTCTAAGCTAACTTGAATATTGTCCTTTAGAAAAATAAGAGATGCAGGGACAGAAGGTAAATGACAATATGATGATAGTTATGCTGCAGCTGAAAGCCAAGGAATAGCTGGGAATCTTTCAGAGGCATAAAAGGCAAGAATAGATCTTTTTCTAGAGCCCTAGAAGATAATAGCACCTGAATCCAGACTACTAGCCACCATAACTGAGAGAGGATGTGTTTCCCATCTTACAAATCATCTAATTGGTGGTACTTTGTCATGGCAATCCTGGGGAACTTGTTTGAGTTAGACAGTGTTCTCTAGAGAAACAAAACCAGAACATGTATGATTTAGATAGATAGATAGATAGATAGATAGATAGATAGATAGATAGATAGATAGATAGATAGCACAAAGGATATAACAGCTAATTAGTCCCCACAGCAGTACATAGGGGTCAGTTCAACTCATTTCCATGTAACAATATACTGGAAGTCCTTCAACTTATGAGGGATGCTGAGTCCAAAGACAAGGAAACAGACAGCTGAGTTTTCCCTAGGGCAAGACAGGCAGTCCAGCCATAGGTAGCAAATAGCAGAGTGGATGACCAATAGTCAGAAGGCCAGAAGCTTATTGAAGCAGATCCAGATGGTATTTCAAACTCAAGCAATCAAGAGGAGAGAATCCAACAGCCTCAATCTAAAGCTATAAATATACCAACAGTATGGCGAAGCAGGCCTCAAAGGAACCTCAAGCTCTAGTGACAAGATCCATGGGTTGACTGTCCCACAAGTAGTGTAGCTCACCAGTTGAGGCAAAGAACTAGCTAATCACCAATCACCAGAGATCAAGAGGAAAAGAGGCGGTGCTTACTGAACCATTTATATCTGCTCTCCAATCAAACTGCTACCTTATTAATCCCACATGCTCCTATTGGCCAGGTTGACACAATAAACCTACGTATCACATTTTTGTTTTTTTTTAATCAGTCAATTCTTACTCTTGGAGACCTCAAATGTACAGATTACAACTACTACATAAAGCTTGTAAATTCGGGCCTTTCAGAAGTAAATCGAGAGGCCAATCTTCCAAGTCACCTCTGGTGGGTTGAACCACCATCTATTCTTATAGCAACAGAGCATGTTACCGTGTGCATCACCCAAGAAACTTGTTCAAGCTAATCTAATGGCAAGTTCTAGGATTCCACCAAAGAAAGTCCAACCTCTTTTCTGTCAGTTTGTCGGACCGTGTTATCTTGGGTGCTTCCTTCAGTAATGCTAGAAGTGATGACTGCAAAGCTCATCTGCTGCCAGTGATGGCTGCCTCTGATGCCATCATTGATTCAGCAGAGGGAATGCCGTGTGTGTACGTAAGGCCTGCGATGTAGGAGGCCAGGCTGAGAAAGATGAGATTACAATGACAGAAAGTTATTAACTTCCCTGAAGAACAGGAAATGACATGGATGACAGAAAATGCATGCACACCGAAGATGAGAAAACTGCTTATATCTTCATGATGACTATTTTGCTGCATTTATTTAATCTTTTTTTTGGGGGGGGGGGAGAAATCACTGCCCTATGGTGGGAGTGGGATGCCCAGTCTTGCTCCTGGAGAGCTGCTGCTGGATTTGAACTGCCAAGCCAGTAGGCCGCAGTCCCGCACTCAACCGCTACACCACCAGGGCTCAGCCCCCCATTTATTTAATCTTTGAGACATCTTTCTAGATATACTGGTGAGTACAAAAAGCTAAAGTTAATGTAAACATACAAAGCTTTTATTCCTTGAAAACTACTTACTACCCGCACTAGAAAACGAAGACACATGTCAATCAAATTATCTCAGAGCTCAATGCCATCTGGTTGGTGCCAACTCAAAGTAGCCCTACCCTGTAAGACAGTGATTCTCAACCTGTGGGTCGTGACCCCTTTGCTGTCAAAAGTCCTTTTGGCAGGGGTCGCCTATTCATAGCTGTAGCAAAGTTATAGTCATGAAGTAGCAATGAAAATAATTTTACGGTGGAGGAGTGGATGTCACCGGAACGTGGGGAACTATATTAACGAGTCAAGGCATTCGGAATGTTGAGAATCACTGCTATAAGACAAGGTAGACTACCCTTGTGGGTTTCTGAGACTGTAACTCTTTATGGGAGTTGAAAGTCTCATCTTACATCACAGAGGATTATATTACATAATTCTTAGGTTGCTGCAAAAGACATATAGAAGATCAAGTTCACAGAGTAGACAAAGTTTGATAAATAAAAACAGTGAGGGAGCAATGGCCCTCACTGTTATATCAAAACATACTTGAAAACTCCCATAGTTCATAGTGTGGTGTTTAGCCCAGGAGAAATAAATAGACCAATATAATGAGATATGTGAGAGTCTAGGTACATTGTAGTAGATGAGTAAGAATAATTGGAACTTTTCCAATTATTGTCAGGCTATACCCATAAGCTATAAGTAATATATTGTTTCTTTTTGGTGGGGGCGCATCACTGCCTCTGGTGGTCATGGGCGCTACCCAGTGCTGCTCCTGAGAGCCGCCACTGGATTTGAACTGCCAAGGCCACGGGCCGCAGTCCCGCACTCAACCACTTATGCCACCGGGGCTCAGCCCCCATACTGTTTCTTGATTGGCAACCTCACTGGCAATATTCTTCATTTCTGTCCAAGTATCATCAGCTGTGTGATTTGTCCTTAAACATCTTTCCTTTAGTGGTAGGACAAGTAGACTATAGTGATGGTGTTTGATAATTGTTTAATTCTCACTAAAATATCACCATTAGTGTTGCATAAATTAGGTCATTTGACTAAGGAAGACAGATGCAGAGAGATAGGGGATAGAATGCATAAAGTCTGTCTTGAAATAAGTCTGGGGCAGTACAGCTATCATGTTTGGCAACCTACTGAAAGGGTGGAGGTTCGAGCATATCCAGAGGTTAAAACAACCTAACTTTAGAAACTCAATTATTAAACTCTAGGGAGCACAGTTCTATGCCGACACACATGGTATCACCCTAAGTCAGAATTAACTAAGCAGCAATCGAAACTAGTCATATTTAAACAATACAAACAGACTGCTTTCCAATCAATTCATAATGATGCTATATAACATTTCTGAGGCTGTGCATCTTTATGGGAGGAGATGTCCTCATCTTTCCAGACCGGTGGGTTTGAACCAGCAGCCTTTCGGTTAGCGGTCCAGCACTTCCCAACAGTGTAAGACAAAGAAATCATCTTAAATTTTCATTGTTATGGCGAGTGATTGTGGAGCTAACACTGTGAAAGAGTGTTGTAGAGGCAACAAAATCAAGAGGAAAAAACAAAATTCAAAGTCATACTGAAGCAAAAGGAAGCTGTCTTCAACCTTATGCATGTGAGAGACGCCTTTTGAAATGGTCTCAGGAAATCTCAGTTCTGTGGTCTGTGATCTATTCAGATACTTAAATGGAGTTATCAGCCTCTACTAGCCTTTATGTGACCTGTGCTATAAGAGTCAGTCTGGCAGAGGCCTGAAATGGAATACACACACACACACACACACACACACACACACACACCTCTGTTATGCTTTTATGCTGAACTTTATTAGGTGGCATTTGGATATCAAACAAATTAAGGGAATGAGCTGAGCTCCCTATCTTTCAGTAGTAGAAGTTACATTAACATTTCTGCACATCAGTGAGAAGCACACAGTTTATTATAAAACCATGACCATTACAGCAGGTGCTTAGAATATGTTGTTGCACAGAGGAATAGTATAAAAGAGAATATAAATTGGTGCTTTTCTATTGGGTGGCTACCCAGATGCCTATGTTAGAGAGAACGCTAATTAAAAATGCCATTCTGACATTGAACTTAACAGAAAATTAGGTATCGGTTCAGCTGAACTGGTGTAAACTGGCTGCATCCCACGACTGACTCTCAGAGTTCTCATTGAGGACAGTAACCATCTGTTCAATGAATAAAATTGAGGATAGTATGTGGAAGTAAAAGAAAACAAGAGTCCTACTTCAAATCATACCTAAAAATGTATATATTTTGCATTTGGATGAATTATCTCATTAATTAATAACAAAGTTATACATATAGTACATAGAAAAACCAGGAAGATATTTTATAATCTTGTGATGAGGAAAACTTCCCTAAATTAGAAGTGAAATTCAAAAGATGTGAAAGGAAACTGACAGATGTGATGCGACAAAAAGGAAGCACTACTATAAAGCAAATCAAAAGATGAACATTAACCTAGGAGAAAAAATATTTGCAATGTACATAACAGATAAGGATTATTATCAGAAAAATACACAATTCAATTGATAAATGAGCAATCCCCATATAAATAGGCACTGCATTTATAAATATCTAATCTCCATCACGCTATAGCTAAAGATGTTGTTAACTCCCTCCCTCCCTCACTGCCATAGAGTCGATGCTGACTAACGGCTGTCCTGTAGGACTTAGTAGTACTGTCCCTGTGGGATTCCCAGACTGGAGTTTTAAAAGATGATTCTATTCGGAGCTCTTACAACTCTGATAACAACCCACACATCAACTGCATCAAGAATATTTGTACATATGCTGCCATTATTCTTGTCTAGGCATTTACTTTCTATTGAGCCCTTGGTATCAGTTCCTTCCCCGCCTCCCCCCCCCATCTTTGTGACCCCTTGATACATTATAAATTATTATTTTCACATCTTACATCTACCGCTGTCTGCCTGCCCCCATGTTTCTTTTGTTAATCGCCCTGGAGGGGTGTGTGTGTGCAGTTATATGTCAATTA
>PVJH01038212.1:0-17329 GCA_004026705.1 Nesogale talazaci | reverse complement strand
CCACTGTCTGCCCCCTACCACTGTCTGCCCCCTGCCACTGTCTGCTCTCCTATCACTGTCTGCCCCTGCCACTGTCTGCTACCCTGCCACTGTCTGGCCCCCACCACTGTCTGCTCCATGCCACTGTCTTCCCTCTTGCCAATACAGCTGAAGGCAGAGACACTCTGTGGACCTTTGCAATGATACTACAGGTATTGAGACTTTCCACAAAATCTGTGTGGAGTTCTTTGGGGGTCGAACAACCCTTTCACAAGGGTTGCCTGAATCATAACAGTAGCAAAATGACAGTGTTGTAGCAACGAAAATAATGTTCTGGTTGGGGGTGGGGGGGGTCACCACTACATGAGGAACTATATGAAAGGGTCACGGCTTACGGAAAGTGGAGAACCACTGCCTTATCCCAAGTAGACCTCACTGGAAAACTCTTGTCACCGCACTCTCAGCGCAGTCCTCATTCTTCTCTACCTTCCTGCTCTCCGGATACACAACCTCTCTGGAAGGCTCACCGAAGAATTCCCCAAGACCAATACAAGGGCAAGCACTCATTCTACTGCTAATAAAACCCTCTTCAGATCTGGAGTGTCGCTTTCCTTCCGTTTCTGAAAGTGCTCAAGTATCTTGCATATATCTTGCAAGTATCTTATATGTATATATATATACACACACACATATATACATATATATATCCTTTTTTTTTTAATCCCAAGCTTCTTAAAGAAAAACCTTTCCTCCCATTTATTCACCCAGTGTGACTGTCAGCCTGTACGTATCCCTCCCTCCATCAAAGCAGGTACTCATTAGTTCCTGGTGATCCTCCCCCCTCATCCTCTATCCACCTTCACTTCACCAGCTTGAGTCCGGCCCCTCCTCCGTTCCCCCGTGGATGAATAAAATAACGTCCGAATTTAGCCCCTTGCCTGTCATCATTCCTTCAGATTTTCCTCCTCTATTTCTGCTCCCTACGACTGCCAGAATACTCTTTCCAAAATGCCAAACAGATTGCATTTCTCCCGCATGGAAAACAAACCTACAAAACAAACAAACAAACAAAAGACCCTGTGACTTCTCGGTGCCTAAAGATCAAAACCTAACTCCTCACTGTGGAACAAAGACCTCTGTATCTGTCACCTCTGCAAAGGGACAAGCATGATCCCTGCTGAGCCAGCCACCCCCTCTTTGGCAACATCAACTTCAGTCCCTGGAGGTGAGACCCTAATCCCAGAGTCTGCTGGGTACATGGGCCCAGTGTTTAGGTCGCACCTCCGCTTGGGATTCCCATGTTCCCCCTCCTGCCTCAGTTGACGCACCATCTTCCACCTTAATTTTTTTTTCCCCTCCCGGGATGCCTTCGTGACCCAAGCAGGTAGTTGATCGGTCCCTTGGGACTGATGTCACTGGGTGTGAGCATGCCTGCTTCCCTTTCTAACCTGTGAACTCCTCAGAGGCGATGGCTGGCTTGGACCCCTTCCTGTGTCCCTGGGACAAGGAGCCCTGGCAGCCCAGTGGTGAAGTGCCTGAGTCCACCAGCCTTTTAGGGGCACAGAGAAGCGGCACGTGGCCTCTGGAATGATGGCAGTCTTAGAAATCCTCGGGAACTGTCCTAGTCTGTCCTCTTGGGTCATTTTGAATCACAATGGACTCTGTGATAATAGGCTGGGTTGGGTTAAGATTTATATCCCTTCCGTCTATCACTCCAAATAGGTATTTAATAATCCGAGTAGGAATCAGGCGTCAGAGAACATAAAATCCTATCATTGTGTGCTCACCTTCGTGTTGGGATCGCTGAAGACAAATATATACATGAGCAAATGTGGTGAAGAAAGCTGATGGTGCCCAGCTATCAAAAGATATAGCATCTGGGATCTTAAAGACTTGAAGGTAAACAAGCGGCCATCTAGCTCAGAAGCAACAAAGCCCACATGGAAGAAGCACACCAGGTTGTGTGACCACGAGGTGCCAAAGGGATCAAGTATCAAGCATCTAGAACTTTATTATTGTAAATGAAGGTGAATGCAGGTTGGGAACCCAAAGCCCATCTGTAGGCAACAGACTTCCCCTTACAGAGGGGTCGCAGGGAGGAGAACAATCCTTAAAGGTGCAGTGCAACAAGGATGAAACATACAACTTTGCTCTAGTTCTTCAATGCTTCCTCCTCCCACTATCATGATCCCAATCCTATCTTACAAATCCGGCTGGATCAAAGGATGTACACTAGTACAGTTAGGAGCTAGAAACATAAGAAATCCAGGAGAGGTGATCCCTTCGGGACCAGTGGTGAGAGTGGTAATACCAGGACAGTGGAGAGAAGGTGGGGTAGAAATGGGGAACCAATTATAAGGATGTACATATGACCTCTTCTCTGGGGTACGGACAACGAAGAAGTGGGTAAAGGGAGACATCAACAGTGTAAGATATGACAAAATAATAATAACCTATAAATGATCAAGGGCTTCTGAGGGTGGGGGGGAGCAGGAAGGGAGGGGAAAAGGAATGAGGAGCCGATACCAAGGGTTTAAATCAAAGCAAATGTTATGAGAGGGATGAGGGCAAGAGATATACAAATGTGCTTGATACACAATATACACGTATGGATTGTGACAAGAGCTGTATGTGCCCCCAATAAAAGGATTTTTAAAAAAAGAATATAGAATGAGAAAGACCACTCCATGCATGTAACATATGCCTTAATATTACAACAAGCTCCTACCTGATAACTGACTGTTTTCTTTCCATCACTTCCAGTTTGAGGCAAAGTCAGAGGTCCGGATACTACCCAGACATCTTCAAAACGCTCCGTCAGTTCTCGACAGTATATCTCTATTCTGGAGGGGGGAAAGATATCCACACAGATATAAACGTAGAAAAGAAGCACATTCTACAAAGCCCCCCCCCCAAATAAACCAAGATTATGGCACCTGAGAAATTAAGCAAATATAACACAACACATGCATGTGTACAGATTGATCTTCCCAGTTTGCTTACTGCCCCATTAAAAAAAATTACACACAACACAGCATCTCCATTTCTATGTGGAGGCATACATTTAGAACTGCAATTCTGCTGTCTCTTCTCCCTAGAAGCATGTTTTGATGGCATCATTTTCACCCACGTTTTTTATAGGAATGATGTCATTTCAACAAGTTGACATTATTTTTCCTTTTTCTTTTTTTTGTACTATGTACTTTATTAGATGCAGATGCCATGGTATATAAAACAACCCTTGTGAACCAGAAAGTCATGTAAATTCAGAGAGGTAGAGACTTAAGGACTGAGAAAAGCAGGAATTTGTCTAGTACAGCAGGTGTGGCTGTGAAGACAAGACTTTATACAAGCTTCCAATGGAGCACTCCTTGAATAGTCACTGGTTCCTTTGAAAGACTCATCTTACTGCAAAAATCAACAGACCCTCTGGGGTCTAAAGGGACTTGTACTTGAAGAAACTCCCGTCAGCAAGTGGTCATGTCAAGCATTTTGCAGACAAAGCTGCTTCGAATCTGCAGTTGCCTGGGAAACATTCACACAGTTGGACCCGGCCTTCAGCCGGAGCTTCTGGACTACTTTCTGACTGGTGGCCACAATGGAAGGGCCAGACATAGTGAGTGACAAGGCTAGGAGACATTCCTTTCTGGGTCATGTGCTCAACCAACAGTTTTTCCTTTAACCACTTTTTCTCTGCGTCAATTCATTTTACATTTTTTATATCACATGACAATGCCTTAAGATAAATTCCGAGGTCCAGAATCTTTAATATTTCAATGGCTTCCCATCACAGATTGGGGGCTCGTACAACTCATCACAATCCATCCATCCATCCCTTGTGTCAAACACATTTGTACATTTGCAGCCATCATCATTCTCAAAACATTTTCTACTTGAGCCCTTGGTATCAGCTCATTTTTTCTCACCCTTCTCCTAGTCTCCCTTCCACATGAACATTTGATAATTTATAAACTTTTTTTTTTTTCATGTCTTACACTGTCTGATGTCTCCCTTCACTCACTTTTCTATTGTCTGTCTCGGGGTTAAATGCAGATCATTGTGATCAGTTCCCCTTTTCTACCTACCCCACCTTCTTCCTACCCTCCTGGAATCGCTACTTTCATTATTGGTCCTGAGGGATTTATCTGTCCTGGATTCCCTGTCTTTCCAGCTCGGATTTTTACCCCTGTACATCCTCTAGTCTAGCCGGACTTGTAAGGCAGAATTGAGATCATGATAGTGGGCGGGGTGGGCGGGGGTGAAGAGCGTGCAACCATGAAAGAACTAGTAGTATGTTTCATTGGTGCTATAATGCACCCCGACTGGCTCATCTCCTCCCCAAGACTCTTCCGTATAGGGATGCCCAGTTGTCTACAGATGAGCTTTGGGTCTCCACTCTGGACTCCCCCTCATTCACAATGATATGATTTTCTGGTTATTTGATGCCTCCTCACACCTGATCCTATTGACATCTCATGATCACACAGACTGGTGTGCTTCTTCAACGTGGGCTTTGTTGCTTCTCAGCTAGTTGGCAACTTGCTTATCCTCAAGCCTTTAAGACCCTATATCTTTTGATAGCCGGGTACCATCAGCTCTCTTTACCACATTTGCTTATGCACCCATTTGTCTTCAGCCATCACGTCGGGAAGGTGAGCATCATGGAGAGCCAGTTTAATAGAACAAAGTGTTCTTGCACTGAGTGAGTGCTTGAGTGGACGCCCAGTGTCTATCTCCAGCAGTATTTCTTACAGGGCAGATGCCACATCGTAAGGTAAAGGCACCACTCACCACCCTACCCCCACCCCATGCAGGAAGGAGAAATGTTGAAAGGCTCTCACAGGTAAGAACTCAATAAAATCCAGAATTTGGAAAGGAAAATATACAGGGCAGACAGTCCCGCTCTTTAACAAGCTGTTTACCAGGGGAAGAGAAAAAAAAGGGCGATTCTACACATTTAAAAAGGATTGAAGGGACATAGCAGTCAAGCCCAGGTGTGGAGTTTGTACAAATCAGATGGTCGCCAAAAAACACAACCATCTGGAGAGAACCACGGAAATGCGAACACTGATAAGACAACGGAGAATAATGGATCATTCTCTGCTTTAGTTACAAAAATGGTCCTTTTGGACTAAGCCCCAGTGGCGTAGTGGTCGAGTGCCGGACTGCGGCCCATTGGCTTGGCAGTTCAAATCCAGCAGCAGTTCTTCGGGAGCAAGGCTGGGTAGCTCTCACGACCACCAGAGGGCAGTGATGCCCCCCCCAATGGCTCTTTTGTTATACTTCTAAAAGAATCTGCGTGTTTTAAAACACACATTGAAGTATGTGTGGATGGATGGTGTGGATGGCATCAGTTTAACATAACTGGAGGGTCCCTGGAGCAGAGAGGAGTTCCAGATTTGTCTCCAGACAAATGGACTGATCATCGTTGGACTTGTGTTTTCAGTGTGAAGTGCTCTATTTTATACCACAAGGTATTGCTAAGGAAAACTACAACACAACCATCTCCATCGGTACTTGTTTTAGAACCAGGGGCCCTCAAACTTTTTAAACGGGGGCCAGTTCACTGTCCCTCAGACCGTTGGACTATATTGAAAAAAAAAAACTATGAACAAATTCACTATGTACCCAGAATGAGTCAGCTGCTAAACCAGACAGGCAACAGCGGCAAAAATACCTGGCGGCCAGATAATTGTGCTTGGTGGGCCATATGTGGCCCGTGGGCCGTAGTTTAAGGATGCCTATTTTAGACCATTGTGGTGGTCATACATTTGATGTCAATTTCATGATTGGGAGTCTAGGGGGTAGTCTAATCTATCAATCTGGACATAGCCAATGAGGCCTCTGTGTAGGCATGGCTTTCTCCTGAGAATTCTGAGAAGTCTCGTGGTATTTCCTAATTGGAGAAGAGAGACTTGACTCTCAGTCTCCAGGACAATGAACTACTGACAAGACGAGATGACAGCATGTTGATCGATCCTGAGTCCTGGAGAATAGAGGAGCCGGAGAAGAGACCACATGGACTTGCCTTGATGGAGCCAGACCTGTGGGGCTGGAGAAGCCACGTGGAGACTCCTGCCAGTGCTGAGATGCTCAGGAGGCCACAGGGAGACCCATGCAAGTGCTGAGATGCTTCTGCTGCCACCAAACACACAAAACTCTGTACCCACTCACCTGCGATTGTCCTGGTGTCATCATATGTGCTTTGTAAGTCAGAAGGAGACTTTACAGACTGGGCTTATATCTGACTTTTGACTTTGGACTAGACTGGGTTGGAATGCTTTCTCAATGTTCCATTCCTCTTATATATGAACCTTTCCCTTATATGCATATGCATGGTCTATGAATTTGTTTCTCTAGTCTACCCAGACTAACACAACTGTTAAGTGGTTAAGTGTCAGAAAATGTAAAAACCTAAATGGCTTTAGGGGAAATGCTATCAAACACAGGGCAGCAGCTGTGTTTCCTTACACCAAAATTTAGTAGTCAACTTCAAAACTTCTGATATACGAGGGGGAAAAAACCACTGTCCTCCTGACTCACTCAAAAAACTGCTATTGCTACAGATATTGACAGGAATAAGAGTGTGAGTAGTTTCTTCTAGAACTTGGATTCTGACCAGTGACGGGAAAAAGCCAGGTGTGCCAGTCAGTTTTAGAGCAAGGAAAATGGATCCAGAGTACTCACTTCAAAAGGGTTACCTTTTCATTAAGATAGGAGGTGACAGGACCATGAACCCATTCTCTCGTCCTATCCATCCGTCACAGAACTGCAAGGAACAACATCTCACCCACTCACCTGTTCCAATATCCAGCGTTATTATCAAAATCCTGAGGCACGATATTAGAAAGGTAAAAGGTTTCCGCCATGGCTTTCTGTGAAAAAAAAAAAAAAAAAGGAAAATCGTTAACTTCCACCAAAACCCTTCACCTCTGAGAGATGTCTTGCAAAGCAGACACCCAAGCTGGTCCTATTCCTCAAATACCGCCTCAGAGCAATCCACAGCTGCTCCACATGTGTCTAAGAATGTCACAGCCCTCTGGGAACACAAAGCTCTATCGGGAGCACCACAAAAGAAGTCCTGTGGTGCCCAAAGTTTTCCTTCCTGTGAGTTAGTATTTCTCCCAAATTGTCTTCCCCAAAGAGATGCCAAACATTAGAGGCTGTTTGCCAGCAGTTCATGGGAGGTCAGATGTTTAGACATATGCTCCCTGAAGGCATCTGGTCCAGGCTGGGTGGGGCTCTGACCCTACTGATCATGGTCTCCATGGCGAGGCAGAGACCAGGTCAAACCTGTTCGGTAACATCCAATGTTAGGCTGCCATCCAGAATCTGAGAGCCACCCATCTTGTCACATACCTGACCCCAAGATCTCCTCTTCCGATTGTGTGTATGTCCCTTGACCATCCCCCTCACTGTTACGTAACTTGTAGTGCAAGCCCTTCCTGTGACGTGAGGTCACCTGCAATCACGTCTCCCAAGTAGATACACGCCTTGGTCAGCAATCAAAAGCCCTCTCTCTCTGTGGTCTCACCCTCCCCAACGCCTTTCCCCTGTTCCCTCTGCCCCTGCTCCTCCTCCTCTCCCTCCACCCAGGTTGTGCCGGACCTGGCTGGTAAGATTATGGCCGCCCAGGAGGTGAGCATGTTACCATCAAATGTGTCGGACTCTTTATTTTACTCTCTCTCTCTCTCCCACTTCTCTATGACTTTGTTGTTGTTGTTGTGGGCATGACTGTCTCTGGTGATTGTGGGAGCTACCCAGTGCTACTCCTGAGAGCCGCCGCTGGATTTGAACCGCCAAGCCCACGGGTCGCAGTCCCGCACTCAGCACTCAACCACTTACGCCACCAGGGCTCAGCCCACTTCTCTATGACTTTACTATAATCTATATCTACATTTCTTTCTTTTTTTTTTTTTGTGGGCATCACTACCTCTGGTGGTCGTGGGCGCTACCCAGCCGCCGCTGGATTTGAACCGCCTGCGGGCTGCAGTTCCGCACTCAACCACTTACGCCACTGGGACTCAGCCCCTATCTACATTTCTTAACTGTACAGTTGGGCCTGTTGAACCCGAGATGAGTTGTGGAGGCTGGTCTCTCCCCCACACCTTATAACTTAAGACACACTGTAACAAACTTGTAACAAACTTGTAACAAACTGTGAAACCAGAAGCTTTCCCATAGAGAGCTCAAGGGCAAATCCCGCCTAGAGTGAGACACAGCTCAGGCATTCTCAATGAAGGTCAGCGTCAGAAAGTGAAGCGTGCACGGCAAGCCCCTCCGTTGACAGTGACATAAAAAGTTCCTCCTTCTTCTGGCCACCAGGATTCCTGGTGCTGCAATGGTTAAAGCACTCAGCGGTTCACACCCACCAGCGGCTCCTGGAAAGCAGTCTGCTCCCCTCAGCATTCACCAACTGAGGACCCTGTGGCAATCATGTATTTGTGATGTCAATTTCATGATTGGGAGTCTAGGGGTGGAGTCTAGCCTGTTAATCTGGAGATAGCCAATGAGTAGCCAATGAGGCCTCTGTGCAGTCCTGGCTTTCACCTGAGATTTCTGGGAAATCTCGAGGTATTTCCCAATTGGAGAAGAGAAACTTGACTCTCAGTCTCTTGGAGTAGGTCTATTGACAAGACAAGATGATAGCATGCTGATCGATCCTGATTCCTATAGCGTGGAGGAGGCAGAGATGAGGCCACATGGGCTTGCCCTGATGGAAGCAGACCTCTGGGGCCGGAGAAGCCATAGAGAGACCCCTGCCAGCGCTGAGATTCTCCAGTGGATACTGCTGATGGACCCTGAACCCTGGAAATGAGGAGCCATGGAGAGACCACTGCTAGCGCCGGGACACCTCTCCTGCACATGCTTCGTGAGTCGGAAGGAGACTTTATAGACTGGTATCGGACATATGGGTTGATATCTGACTTATGACTCTGGACTCGACTGACTTGGGATGCTTTCCCAATGTTCCACTCCTCTTGTATATAAACCTTTCCCTTATACCCATATGTGTGTCTATGAATTTGTTTCTCTAGTCCACCGGGACTAACACAGACCCCAAACGGGATGTCCCACTCAGCCATACAATGCCTTCAGGGGTAGGAAGGGGCGGTTCAGCCGTGAGCCTAGGTTGTGTTGCCACTTCTGACTCATAAAGAAAAGACGCCGCTTCATTCCATTCCGAGTGCTGCCCAGTATTGCAAGAGTTCCTGACGTCATTGGCTTGGATGACAGGTCGAGGCATCAGGATCCTTCAACACGTCCCTGGGTCCTTGTGATGGGCCCCCGTGGTCAATAACCACTACCTTCAATACAGCACTCCCCCAGAGCTCAAAGAATAAAGGACGCGTGATGCTGTTCTTGCTCAGAGCCCCTGAAAAGGGAGAGCCTCCCACCAGTTTCTATTTCTCACTTTAAAGAGAAGAGCAAGCCCCTGACCTCAGTCAGCACACTGCAGATCGGGATGCACGAGGGGAAGAAACGTGGTCACTGAATAGACTCGGAATCAGAGACAGCAGGTATGACAGGGGAAACTGGCCCCATCGGGGTCCCCCAGCTGGAACCTGCAGCACTTTCTCCCGGAAGTGGGTGGGAAGTTCAAACCAGACCTTTCAGCAACATTGTATCAAAAATGAGCACAAGATCGAAAGAAGACTCCACTGCTCACAGAGCCTCAGAGCTGGCCTGGGCCGTGTGAAAGATGGGGAAATCACCCAGCAGAAAGCAGCCAGCCAATGACAAACGGAGTCGGATGAAACAGAGAGACCCAGCACTCCAGGAACAGCACAGCCCCTAGGCCCCAGATGGGCCTCTGGGTAACCTGCGACTGCTGAGGCAAGGTGGGTGGTTCATATCCACCAGCCTCTCCCTAAGAGAGTGTTGAAGCCATCTGCTCCTGTACATACTTAAAGCGCAGCCTTAGGAACCCTATATAGGTCTCAATGACTCAGAATCCACCTGATACCTGCAGGTTACTCCCCAAACTCCGGCCAGCGAGTTGATTGCGATTCACCTCAACCCTACAGGGCCAGAAAGAAACACCCCCCTGCATGATTATGAGCTGCCAACCCTGCAGTTACCACGCCCTATGGGGAACCACTCAAAATGCCAGAATTTCTAAGGACGTGGCAGATTCTAGGGACAGGGAAGATCCAGGGGGAGGCGAGACATTTTGCTGGGCAAGAACACAAGGGAGCGCTCGAAGACTAACGGGAGTCGGGAAGACACAGCGTCCAAAGGGTAAGAAATAAATATTGAGAGTGATGGACTGTGACATGTGACATGAAAAAAGAATTTTTTTTGTAAAACGTACGAGCCCAGTCCATAAAATAAAAGGGGTGAACCCAGAAGGGCAGGTTCATTTGCAGAATGCTAGCTATAGATAAGACATAAAATTAGGAAAATTCAGCATTTTGCAATTATCAACAACTGCGATATAAATCATTAATAATAGTAAAGGGACTGAGTTTGGGGACTGTAGCTCATTTACTCTAAATTCCATTTGCAGATTACTTACTTTTTATTTATTTTTGGTAAATAAAAAAGTTTTACACTGGACAGTTCTGATCAACACCTTAATCCAGGGACCCATGCTGACAGCTCTGGGAGCGGAAAAGCTGTCAGCAGGCAGTGAGAAGAACACTGTGACCACCCCAAACTACCCATCCGCGTCTGATAGTGACCAAGACACACACAAATCCAAGCCGTAGGCGGGGCCTTGTACTGCAGTTCTGCCTGTGCTCATGGAAGACAGCCCTTGCCCTTCGGGGTTGGGAAGCTATTCCAGATTAAGGAAAAACAGAGAGACGTGGCAACCACCATGTCACGTGACTTCTCCTTGGGTTCTGAGTCCAAAATAGTCATCAGGGTCATAATTGGGGCAATTTGGGAACTCTAATGATGCATTGCAGATTTGGTGATATTATTGTACAGACAAAAACGTCTTTGTACTCACTTGTGGCAGTCCCCTAGTCTGGTGTCAATTTGAAGACTCAGAGTGTAGGGGTGGAGTCTAGCTTGTCAATCTGGAGCCAGCCAATGAGAGCTCTGTGTGGGCGTGGCCTTCTCTCCTGAGAATTCTGGGAAATGGGGTCATTCCTTCTTGGAGGCAGAGACCTATCTCAGTTCACTTCCTTGGAGACGTTCTACTGAAACTCCCAACACTCCCTGGGAGACGTTGCAGCTGACAAGACACAGGGCAGCATGCTGATAGACCCTGAGCCCTGGAAACTGGAGGAACCACGGGGAGACCCTTGCCAGTGCTGAGATGCTTCTACCACCATTGGATACACCAGACTCTACGCCCACTGGCCTGTGATTGTCCTGGTGTCATTGCATGCGCTTTGTGAGTCTGAAGAGGACTTATAGATTGGTATCAGACATATGGTCTAATATCGGACTCATGACCTTGGACTGGGCTGGGATGTTTTCTCAATGTTCAATGGCTCTTGTTTATAAGCCTCTTTCTTTCTTTTTTTTAGGCATCACTGCCCTCAGGTGGTGGGAGTAGGAGGCCCTATAAGCCTCTTTCTTTGGTTTTTGTTTGGTTTGATTTGGTTTTTTTGTTTGTTTTTGTTTTTTTGGGGGGGGCATCACTGCCCTCTGGTGGTGGGAATAGGAGGCCCAGCCTTTGCTCCTGTGGAGCTGGAATTGAACCTCCATCCCAGTGGGCTGCAGTCCCGCGCATGACCACTATGCCACCAGGGCTCAGCCCCCTCTTTCTTATACATATATGCATGCTTATGAATTTGTTTTTCTCGTCTACCCAGACTAGCACATCACTTGTTGGATGTGAGGGTATGTTACTGTCGTGTACATACATACCCTAATTCTTAGATGATACATGCTTCTAAGCAATCTCCTTAGAATTAACTGTCTTGGGGGGCTTTTTTTTGTGTGGGCATCATTGCCCCCTGGTGGGAGTAGTAGGCGCAACTTTGCTCCTGGAGAGCTGCTGCTGGATTTGAACCGCCAAGCCTGTGGGCTGCAGTCCCGCCCGCACACAACCACTACGCCACCAGGGCTCAGTCCGAATTAAATGTTTATAGATTTGAAAATAATCAACAATCTACCATCTATCAAGAGGCCACGAGGTTTGGTGGGGTGGGGAAGCAAGGAGCAGATCCCAAGGGCTCAATGGAAAGTAAAGATCTAGAAAAGAATGATGGACGATATGTACGAACATGTCAGATACAATTGCTGTAAGGATTGTAACAAGAGTTGTAAGAGCCCCCCAAAAAATGGGGAAAAAAAGAATTAAGTGTCTATGCCAGCACCTCGTCAGAGAGGGTTTTTTTAAGTATACACATAAAGTGTCTCAATACGTGCTTGCGGTATTCTTTTTTCAGAAATACCACTGAGTGGGAGTGGCTTCATGACCAGGAGCTCCTCAGTTCTCTTTAACTGTTTTCTTCTAGTTTTCCTGGTTTTTTTTAAAAAAGCCCGTCTGGGTAGAGGATTCTCACCAGAGACCAGTGAGTAAACAGTGCACTGTCCTGTGCAGAAAAAACAAAAACAAAAAAAGCCCAACTCACTGTCCTCAAGTTGATTCTGACTCATAGCGGCCCTAGAGGCCTGCAAACTGTCCCTGTGATTTTCTAAGAGTGAATCTCTACAGGAGGAGAAAGCATCCTCCTTGGAGCAACTGGTGGTTTTGAACTGCTGCTCTCGGGATCAGCAGCCCAACGCTTAACCTACTGCTCCACCGGGGGTCCATTCTTTCATGAGTCCCCTTGCTTAGCCTCTTGAAAACACATCTGGACCTTTGACCAAAATCATAACATCAATAATCGGCAAAGAGATTGGGAAAGGAATAGGCACATTCACCAGTGGGCTTGGCTTCGAGTTTTTTTCAAGGCTAAGTTCTGTGATCTGCATGCTGTCACCCCTCACAATCCCACTCCCCGCCACCTCACCTCACCCCCCTGCTGTGATGCCTACAGTTGAGAATTTGTTATTTCCTGCTGGAGCCATGTGTCCTCGTGACCACCCACTGCCAAGATAGTCCTCATTGAGGGCACTGAAGACGGGAGGGATGTTGGGATCAGGCTTGAATTTACAATGCTTCCTGTCTGCATCACCTGGAGAAACACACACACAAAAGGAATCGATTATCAGCGGACACATAACTGGGCAAGTTCTCAAGGCAGGGCAAGCCACGGACTCCTATCTCTCCAGGCGGCTAGTGCTTCGGGGGCCGTGCGCACGTCCCGCGTGCCTGGGATGTTTCGTCTGGATTTAGAAAGGGCTAACCCAGGAAAGAATGCATACAACGCAGCCAGCTCACACCATGCTGGTCCTGTCCGTCAAGCTACAGAGAGCAATCCCCTCGGTGGTATTCAGGTAAAAACAGTAGCCAATCAAATACTGGGCTTCCGTGAAGCGCTGGGCTATTAATAGACTCTTCCCAAGACCCCCATGTATTATAATTCCAACAAGTCTACTTGGACAACTTTGTACACAGTCAAACAATGCATGTGTGCGTATGTATATATATATACATACATACATACATACATACATACACACACACACAAAAACAATTTGTCCTGGGAAGACACAGCAGGGAGTGTCTCTGATAGCTTTCCCACTGCCTCTTTGGCCAATGCATATAAGCTAGGAGCTCACTCCCCAAATTCCTGATACAGAGTACGGTATATACTTGAGTATAAGGTGACCCGAATATCAGCGGAGGTACCTAGTTTTACCACAAAAACTGCATTAAAAAAAAGGGCATGTGGAGGCTGTGCCCCGGTGGCATAGTGGTTGTGCGTGGGACTGCAGCCCACTGGGACGGAGGTTCAATTCCAGCAGTGGGGCTGAGCCTCCTACTCCCACCACCGGAGAACAGTGATGCCAAAAAAAAAAAAAAAAAGTGCTGTGGGCTGAGCCCCGGTGGCGTAGTGGTTGTGCACGGGACTGCGGCCCACTGGGATGGAGGTTCGATTCCAGCTCCACGGAGCAAAGGCTGGGCCTCCTACTCCCACCACCTGAGGGCAATGATGCCCCCCCCCCCAAAAAAAGTGCTGCAAAACACAGCTTACTCGTGAGTGTGCACGGCATCTGCGTACCAGACAGGAGCAGAAAGTGCACCGTTGACTTATTTTCTTGCAAGGTCCTCCAGGACGGTGACATGGAGGACACTGGCAAATTCTAACACAAGTTCCATCATCATGAAGTTAGACCCGGTGGTGTCACAAAAGTGAGGGGGACAAGTGGAAAACACGCAGAAGCCCCTCACCCGTGTCACCGAGAACACCGGCAATTTTGATCCGCCAAGAAGAGTTTAAAAGTCGCCAGACCCTCCCTCAGGTGCAGAGTAAAGAATCAAATCGAGTCCTGTCTTGTATTCAAGTTCCAGGCAACCCAGGCAAACCAGGCAAACTGCTCCCCTGGGGTCTCCAAGGCGTGACCTCTGGTAGCAAACTGCCAGGCATGTCTTTTAAAAGCATCTCAAGGGGGAGTGGAGGTCCCAGCCCCTCACCTCTGGCCCGGTGGTCAAATTATCATTAGGCAACACAGCAGGTGTCACTGCCTTGTAGATGAGGTTGCCTTTGGCTTGTGGGGGTTTCCAAGGGCCTAGGGCCTAGGGTGAAAATGCTCTCCTGGAATGTGCCCTGGTTGGGGCCTGAGGAGTGTAAGAGGAGAGCCTTCCTCCAAATTCATAGTTTAGGGCCCCTTCCTCTGCTCAGGCTGCAACGACATGGACTAGTCTGTGGCCTCAACTCCTGGAGATGAGGTTTTTTTCTTTCCCTTCCCCTGCTTTCTCTATGTGGTGCCTTGGGGCAGTTATTCACGAGGGGCAGGCGGCTCCCCTTCCGGGTCCCCTCTCTCAGTGCGTAGCTCTTTCGGGGAGATTGTGCTAACTGTGGGTCCACCCGGGTGCCACCCGCCGTGGGCAAAACGGAGGAAAGCAAAGGATGGATCATCGGCGGCCACAGGGAGAAGTTGATTAGGGACTGGTGCGAAGTGAGACAGCGGATGGCAAAACGATGTTAAGACATACAACCACGGGGAAAGGTCCTGTTCCTTATAAATAGGGTCTCCTATCGATCGATTACACAAGTATTCCAACCGAAAAGGGGTTTTAAAAATAAAGGAAGAAAAATTCACTATCTGATAGCCCTCACTGGTGACGGGCAAACCCAAAGACATCCAAGCACTAATGCTCACTAGGGATGAGGGCTGGGAAAGATAGGGGGAAAAAACAACAAATCACTTCAATCAGAATAATCTATCCAGAAGGCAGTTTGATAGTCTAACAATGCCCGGCCGGCCACCTTTAATCACAGGTTCTACCCTGATTAGCGACTGGCACATGTACTTCAGCCTCATCTGCCATCAACTCTTCCCTGCTGACCAAGGTCCAGCCACTCCGGCCTTCTTTCCGTTCCCTCAAGGACCCAAACTCTCCTCCACCTCGTGGCCCACAAAATTTACCCATTTCAAGGATCTACACAGAACCTCCTTTCTGGGGCACGGACAACAGGGAAGTGAGCGAAGGGACACATCGAACAGTACGATATGAGAAAGCAATAACAATTTGTAAATTATTAAGGGTTCATGGGGACGTAAGTGGGGAAGGGAAATATGGAGAGCTGGTATTGGGGACCTGAGTGGAGGGAGGATGTTTCGAGAGTGATGAGGGCAACAAGTGTGCAAATGTGGCCCACATACACTTGATCGTGTATCGATCGTGAAGGGAGATGTAGGAGGCCCCAAAAAAATGATTCATTAAAAAAAAGGGGGAGGGCTGAGCCCCGGTGGCGTAGTGGTTGTGCGCGAGACTGTGGCCCACTGGGATGGATGTTCGATTCCAGCTCCACGGAGCAAAGACTGGGCCTCCTACTCCCACCACCTGAGGGCAGTGATGCCCTCCCCCCCCAAAAAAAAGGGGGGGAGGGGGAAAGAGGAGCTTAAGACAATATTTGGAAATGAAGGTGGCAACATGTACACAAATATGCTTGATACAAACGAAGTATTGAATGTTATAAGAGCTGTAAGAGCCCCCAATAATATTATTGAAAAGAGCAACAAAATTTACAGCAAGGCACACCGTTAATATTCTCAAGCCGTCACTCATCAGGGTGCGCGTGAAAAATGACAAGTGCACGGTTCCCGGGGAAGGTCAGCCCCCTTTCCTGACGAGGAGGCTGTTGACAGAGCCCCCCAGCCCGCTGACCTCCTCTGTCAACCATCCCCACCATTCGTCGGAAGCAGGTTCTCCCGTGACAGTCTCCCCGCACAGCCGTTGCCAGGTGTCATCAGTGAGTTCCGACAACTAGCCACCCTACGTCCAACACGAAACATGGCCCCGTCCTCTGTGGTTCTATTATGATGGAGCCCACGGGGACAGCCACGATGGCAGACCATTTCACAGAGCGTCTTCCTCTCGACACGGACCCTCGACTTTACCATGACATCTTTTCCCAGGGCCTGGCCTCTGCTGCCGGCACGTGTGCAACGTGCGTGAGATGAAATCATGCCTGGCTTCTAAGGAGCATTCTGGCTGAATGTCTTTTTTCTTTCCCCCCCCCCCCCCCGCGTCTTGCTGGATGTCTTTTTTTTTTTTTTTTTAGGCATCACTGCCCTCTGGTGATAGGAGCAGGAGGCCCACCCTTTGCTCCTGTGAGCTGGAATTGAACCTCCATCCCAGTGGGCCGCAGTCCCACGCACAACCACTATGCCCCCAGGGCTCAGCCGCTGGATGTCTTTTAAGACAAACTTCTTTCTTCCCTTTGCAGTCTCTGGCCCTTTCAGTAATTTTTCCCAACACTTTTTAATTCAAATGTTTCAATTATTCCCCATTGTTCCCTAGTCACGGTCCAGTTTTTACATAAACAAGGGGTGGTTCCAAGTGCCATCCGGTAAGGGGAGAGTGGAAGAGAAGCAATCACAATGATTGATCTACATATAGATGGACAACAGAAAAGTGGATAAAGGAAGATACTCGATAGTGTAAGGCATGAAAAAAAAAATTATAAATTACCAAGGGTTCATGAGGGACGGTGGGGGAGGGAGAGAAGGGAGAAAAATGAGGAGCTGATACCAAGGGCTCAAGTAGAAAGCAAATGTTTTGAGAATGATGGTGGCAACATATGTACAAATGTGCTTGACATAAAAGGGTGTAAACATGGATTGTGATAAGAGTTGTATGAGATCCAATAAAATGATTCAAAAAATTAAAAAATACCATCTGCTGCGTCACACACACTGTAGCCCTCCAAGTGACATCTTGGGTCTCTAACACTTTAGGGTCTGGGATAAATGTGCCTAATGTAATATGATTTCTTTTTTGTTTGTTTTTGTTTTTGGCCTCACTGCCCTCTGGTGAGAGTGGGAGGCCCAG
>PVJH01038211.1:0-17320 GCA_004026705.1 Nesogale talazaci | reverse complement strand
TCACTTTCACAGGTTTCAATAGCTGGAGAATCTTGGTGGTACACAAGGGGGTACCAACAAAAACTGGAATTGTGCTGGCGGAGTGGAGCATTTGTAGTACACATTTGTCCTACTAGGCGAGCATCCAGCAACTCTCTCTGAGTTGGTGCACCCAGTGGCTTCACCTGGAAAGGTTCTCTCTGGTCACGGTGAATTTTTTTCGTGAAAGCAGTTTTGTCTGAACCTCGTTTTTTGGTGATGGACGATTTAAGAGAAGAGTGTCTGCTGTGAAATTTTGTGTCCTGCTCAGGAAAAATGCCACAGAAACTGTTGTGAAATTGAACAACAACAACAACAACAACAACAAAAGACATGGGTAGATGGGGAAACAGGGCATTAACCCACCCAAGGGCAGAGTGTTGTTTATATCTCCACAGGGAAAGAGGAAACAGACTTTAACCTGGTGCCCCAAGACAAGGAAGCAACCCACTGACATGAAGCAGGGAAGCAAGAGAGAGGCCAGAGGGGCCGGCCCCATTACCTACTACGTGGACAGCACACACACATACACAATCACCCGCCAAAGAATTCACTCCGGAGGACAGTACTGTAGTTACAGCTCAAGGAGAGGAACTGGTCTGACCAGAGCACACTGGAGTCAACAAGGAGGGGACGAAAGAAGAGTGAAGCGCATCCTGGTCCCCCAAGTCCTGAGGACGATATTTCTGCTCAGAGAAGCTAATGCACAAAGAGGACCGTAGGGCCAGCCCCACCGTGAGACACAACGTTCCTCACTGACCCATAGCACCACAATGCAGGAATTGTGCCCACCGGAGCTCACCAAGCCGAAGTCAGACACTGGGGGCGTGCACCAGAGCAGCAAGGGGAGCAGAGCAATGAAGTCCCCAGGGAGCACCAAAGATAGGCCGTGGGGTCCGAATGAGGGGCCCCATCAGACTCCACTGGAAAACACTTGTAAAGGACAACCAAGAGACCCTGAACTATGTACAGGGTTTGTTGGTCTTGCCTTTCTGTTGTTGTAGTGATTGATTTCTTGCTTACTGTCTTGTGTCAGCGCATATTGGTATCACTGCATTTCCATTTGGAAGGGGTAGGATAAACAAGCCTGAAAAGAGAATGACGCTGGGATGACAATTCCGAGGGGACATGGGAGAAAGGGCCACACAGGGAAAGGGAGTGGGTGTTAACAGAGCCAGGGACAAGGGAACAAGAGACCAGAAGTCAATCGTGAGGAGGGGATGGGAGGTCTGGCAGGGCTGGATCAAGGACAGTGTGGCCGAGAGGAATTCCTGAAACCCAAATGAAGGGGAAACATGAGAGTGGGATGAGAAAGAGGAAGGTAAAAGGAATAGAGGAAAGAACTAGGAGACAAAGGGCATTTATAGAGATCTAAACACCAGCATATACATATGTAAATATATTTGCATACAACAAAAGGGAAATAGATTTATGTACACATATTTATAGGTTCAGTATTAAGGAAACACATAGACAGTGCCCCCCCTACTCAAGTACTCCCCCAATACAAGAACATTTTTTTCTAGTTTTATTTTATTTACTTTATTTATTTTATTTTTGTGTGTGTGTGTGTTTTTGGGGCATCACTACCCTCTGGTGGTGGGAATAGGAGACCCAGCCTTGCTGCTGGATTTGAACCTCCAACCCAGTGCGCCGCAGTCCCGTGCACAACCACTTCACCACCGGGGCTCAGCCCAAGAACATTTTTTTTCTAATAATTTGGCAAACTGAGATATTCACCTTCCCAACAGGATTGCTGAAGACAAAGCAGGTGCATAAGCAAATGTGGTGAAGAACGCTGATGATGTCCAGCTATCAAAAGTGATAGCATCTGGGGTCTTACAGGCTTGAAGATAAACAAGTGGCCATCTAGCTGAGAAACAACAAAGCCCACATGGAAGAAGCACACCAGTCTGTCCCTACATGATCATTGTAGACAAAGCAGGTGCATAAGAAAATGTGGTGAAGAAAGCTGATGGTGCTCAGCTATCAAGGGATATAGTTTGGAGCCTTAAAAGCTTGAAGATAAACAAGCAGCCATATAACTGAGAAGCAACAAAGCCCACATGGAAGAAGTACAGCATCCTGAGTGATTACTGGGTGTTGAAGGTCTCAGCTATCAGGCATCAAAGAACAGATGATGTAAGATATGACAAAACAATAATAATTTATAAATTATTAAGTGTTCATGGGGGAGAGGAAAGTAGGAAGGCAGGGGGAAAATGAGGAACAGATACTAGGGGCTCAAGATAGCAAGTGTTTTGTGAACAATGAGAGAAACAATGTACAAAAGTGCTTGACACAATAAATGTATGTGTGGATTGTGATGAGGTGTATGAGCCCTCAATAAAATTATTTAATTAAAAAAAGCCTTAGGAATTTAGGCTAGATGATCCCTTCAGGACCAGTGGTAGAAGTGGTGATACCAGGAGGGTGGAGGGATGGTGGAATAGAAAGGGTGAACCAATTTCTGGGATCTACATATAACTTTCCTACTGGAGTATGGACAACACGGAAGTGAGTGAAGGGACACATCAGACAATGTACAGTATGAAAAAGTAATAATTTGTAAATTATTAAGGGTTCATGGGGAGGAGGAGTGGGGAAGGAGGGGAAATATGGGGAGCTAGTACTGGGGGCCTAAGTCCTAAGTGGAGGGAGGATGTTTTGAGAGTGATGATTACAATAAGAGTGCAAATGTGGTCTGCATACAATTGACATATGTATTGATTGTGATTGGAGTTGTATGAGGCCCCAATAAAATGATTTATTAAAAAAAATCCTCAAGGCTGAGCCTGGTTGGGATAGTGGTTGTGTGCGGCACTGCGGCCCACTGGGATGGAGGTTCAGTTCTGGCTCCCAGGAGCAAAGGCTGGGTCTCCTACTCCCACCACCTGAGGGCAGTGATGCCTTAAAAAAAAAAAAACCCCCCAAAAAACCCTCAAGAGTATGAGTGGTTTTCTGGTTTCAAACAAGGTGAAATGTCAATGGAAGACAATCCTTGTTCTTGACATCCGTCAACTTCCTGAATGGATGAAAAGTTCACAAAATTCATGCACTTGTGCCTGATGACCAACGTCGGACCATTGAAGAGATGAGTAAGTTAGTTATCTGAACTATTTTGGAGCTCAGTTCAGTGAATGTTAACAGAAGATTTGGGAATGAGAAGGGTGGCTATGAAATTTGTGCCTTGAATTCTGACTGACCAGGAAAGCTTTCACTGGAAACATGCCGTGCTTTGAAAGGACAGCTCCGAAGCAACCCAGACTTTTCCCTCAAGGTCGTTACTGGTGATGAAACATGGTGCTATTCTTAGGACCTTGAAAGCAAACGTCAATCAAGGTTGTGGAAGACCCCCTCATCACCTCACCCAATAAAAGCTGGTCAAGTGAAATCAAAGAGCAAGAAGATGCTCCTTTGTTTTTTGGATTGTGCATTTGGAGTTCGTTCCACAGATCAGACTGTTGTTTGAGCTTTCTATTTAGAGATTCTGAAAAGGTTGCGGTACAGTGTGCAACCACAAAAGCCTGATTTGGGGCTGAGCCCCAGTGGCGTAGAGGTTGTGTGCAGGACTGGGGCCCACTGAGTTGGTGGTTCAAATCCAGCAGCAGCTCTCCAGGAGCAAGGCTGGGCCTCCTACTCCCACCAGGGGCCAATGATCCCCCCCCCAAAAAAAGCCTCATTTGTGCAGAAAGAGGGCTGATTTTGTCACTGATTTTGTTTAGGCAGCCATCTCAGCCAGTTTTTGGCAAAAAACAGCAAGCCTCTCTTGCCCCATGCATATGACTCGCCTGAACTTGCTGCATGCAACTTCTTTTTGTCTCCTTGAATGAAGAGGACCATGAAAGGACAGTGATTAGACAGCATAGAAGAGATGAAGAAGAAAAAAAAGGGAGGTACTGTCAATCACCCCAATAGGTGAATTTGAAAAATGTTTTCAAGAATATAATCACAGACTTGACAAGTGCATTAAGTGTAATGGAGAGGACTTGGAAGGTGATAAGGTTTTTTTGTTAAAAAAAAAAAAATAGCCAGCGTGGCCACAAGGTGGTGAAAGGTCTAGGCAATAGACATCAAATGGGGGGGGGGGGGAACCAAACATATCACTGTGTGTACACATCCCCAAGGTGCCCACTGAGGACATGTGGGAGCATGAGCAAGAGTGGTGAAGAAAGCTGACGGTGCCCAGCTATCAAAAGATATAGCATCCGGGGTCTTAAAGGCTTGAGCATAAACAAGCAGCCATCTAGCTCAGGAGCAACAAAACTCACCATAAAAGAAGCTCACTTGCCTGTGGGATCATGAGGTGCAAACAATCAGGCATCAAAGAACAAAAATCAAAATCAATGGACCAATTGACTCCCGATATGATTGCTGAAGACAAATGGATACAAAGGCAAACAGAGTAGGAGAAACGATGGTGCCCAGCTACCAAATGATTGAATGCCTGGAGTCTCAAAGACTTGAAGATAATTGAGTCGCCATTCAGCGCAGAAACAGCAAAGCCCACATGGAAGAAGCACACCAGCATGTATGATCAAGAGGGGCCGAGGGGAGCAGGTATCGAGCATCAAAGAACAAGAATCACATCATTACGAATGGGGGGGAGAGCAGGGTGGGGACCTAAGGCCCACTGGTGGGTAATTGGTCACCCCTTTACAGGGGAGTCACGGGGAGGAGACAGACCAGTCAAGGGCAACCAGGCAGTGATGATGCACACAAGTTTTCTCTAGTTCCTGAAGCCTTCCTCCCCCCAACCATCATGGTCCCAACTCTACCTTACTAATCCAGATGAACTGGAGAAGGTACACTGGTGGAGAGGGGAGCTGGATATATGGGGGAACCAGCATAGATGCGCCCCTTCGGGCCAGTGGTTAGACTGGAGCTGCTGGATGGGTGGAGGGAAGGTGGGGTAGAGAGACGGACCCAACTGCAAGGATATACACATAAGCTCCTATTTGAAGGATGGGCATCAGGGGAGTGGGTTGGGGGAGAGGTCAGGCAGTGTAAGATATGACAGAACATTAATAATTTATAAAGTATTGAGGGTTGGTGGGAAGGAGAGAGCAGGGGAGAAGGGGAAGGGATGGAAAAGCCAATACTAGGGGCTCAAGGGAAAAGACTGATGATTGGAGAACAATAATAGCAGCAGACATGTGAAGGTGCTTGGCACGGTATGTTTATTTATGTGTTGTGAAAAACAATGTACCAGCCCCCAATACAATGATTTAATTAAAAAAAAACCAATATGG
The DNA here is from genome assembly GCA_004026705.1 of Nesogale talazaci. Taxonomy (NCBI): domain Eukaryota; kingdom Metazoa; phylum Chordata; class Mammalia; order Afrosoricida; family Tenrecidae; genus Nesogale; species Nesogale talazaci. The sequence goes on along the minus strand of PVJH01038211.1, from coordinate 12,050 downwards.
TGATGGCTGTACAACTTTCCTTGCTATTATTGTACTACTGAATTATTTGACATGTGGATGAAGTCCTAATAAAACTTTTAAAAATTAAAAAAAATACATAGCTCTTGGGGGAAAACTGTGTTTCATTTCTTCTTTTTTTGGTACCCCCTCATGTGGTGGTTGGGGTTAGGGAGGGATTTGAGTCACTAAAATGCATACAAAGCTGAATCAGCTTGCCTATCTTCCCCTCTGTGGAGTGAGAAGGGAGCTGTGTGCATAAAAGAAAGGACAGGCTGAGCCCTAGTGGCGCAGTGGTTGTTTACGGGACTGCGGTCCACTGGGTGGGAGGTTCAAATCAAGCAGCAAGGCTGGGCCTCCTACTCCCACCACCAGAGGGCAGTGATGCCAAAAAAAAAAAAAAAAAAAAAAGGACAGCGCAGACTACTGTCATTTTGGATCTGTATTTGCATCCTAAAGAGGTTTCCTGTCTCAGAGGCAGAGTTTACTGGCTCAGGCCAGTGTATATGTGTCTTCCAAATTATCAAGTTGGTAGCTTGATAGTAACCATGATAGAAGTATTTACAGAAAATGGCAAAGATCCAGGCTTGTTTCTCCCCCAAAGCTGTTTTATCCAGTTCTGTCATTCCTGTTCTCCTGCTTTCGTTTTCTCAACAGCTGCTCTGATGGATCAGAAGATAAGCTGATTGTTGTCACCTGCTTTTTAACAGGCTCTTCAAACAAAACCAAAAGCACTGACAATGAGTTGATTCATACTCACAAGCACTCTGTAAACCGGGAAAGATCTACCCCTTTGGATTTCCCATACTTTTAATCTGTAGAGAAGCCGCATTGTTCTCCCTTTTGTTCTGGGAAGAAGGGCCAAAATCCCTGGCCTGACCCGCACAGTGGGCATCCTGTGGGCCTCTGGCAACTGGGGTGGGCATGACGCTCCCCCTCACCAAAAGAGTGGGCGCCTTCTTCCCAACACTGCGCGGTTCTCTCCACAAGGCCTTTGCACACAGCGTGTGGAGCCTTTTGCTGCTCACAGAATGATCCAAGGGTTTTCCCACATTCCAAAGGCCCCCTTGCAGTTGGGTGGGGTCCTGAGAGCAGCCGGTTCTGGCGCGGGGCTGTCAGTAGAAGGGGTGCGCAGCAGAGGATTGCAAAGCTGAGGCGCCAACTCCAGCACTCCCCTCTGCTGCTGCAGCTGCGGGGCCACATGGAGAAGGCCAGACTGCTGAGTCAGCCTGGCAGGGGCGCTCCCCGGGGGAGTCAGCTGCCTGATGCTCTGTGCATGAGAGGGAAGGAGGCATTCCACGTCTTCGTGCTTGGCCGATGAGCTTGGCCTTGGGCAGTCTTGTTACTGCAAAATAATTTAGCCCAGCACCTCTCACATGCTACTTGATCTCAAGACTCCTTTGTGTTCTTAAAAATTATCGATGATCCCAAGGAGTTTTGTTTATGTGGGTTGTGCCTCTACTTCCACCTCATAAATGAAACCCCAAACCAAACATCTTTAAATGTTCATTTTAAGAGGACAGAGATCAACCATGACATTCTAACATAAATAACATAGCCTGTTGAAAAACTAGTATCCAAAACAAACTAATGAGAGGAATGGCATTGTTTTCACAATTTTTTTTTTTTTTTTGCACATCTCTGGCTTAATCAAAGACAGCTGGATTCTCCCATCTGCTTCTGCATTCAAGCCGTTGCGGTATATTGGTTTTTTGTTGAAGTATGTGAAGCGAGGCTGGCCTCACGCAGGTAAGGAGTTCTGGTGATTTGCTCTGGTGATGTCATGGTCTTGTGTTGGGTGCCAGTCTCAAGGACAGGTGTTCGAAATCCCTGCAGCTCTGTGGGAGGAAGACCAGCCATCTACTTCTGAAGATATAGTCTGGGAAACGCAGAGGGGCAGTTCTGCTTCGTGCCATAGGGTGTTCACCAGGCCGCATTGACTGGGCAGCAGGGAGTGATGTTAGAACCTGCTGGTGGTGCTACTCTATCTTCTTGTCTGATTAGCTCTTCCACCCACCCACGGTTTCCTAACCGCATGCCTGGGCCCTTTAGAAAAGATTGGTTCCGGGCTGAGCCCCGGTAGCGTAGTGGTTGAGTGTGGGACTGCAGCCAACTGACTTGGCGGTTCAAATCCAGCAGCAGCAAGGCTGGGCCTTCCATTCCTACCAGAGGGCAGTGATGCCTAAAAAAAAAAAAAGAAAGAAAAGATTGGTTCCTTGAGTTACACCTATCTTCCAATGGAGATACATATCAATATACAGATGAAAACAATCACGTTCAGTAGAATTGCCACCAATTTCATGGCAGTGTTGGGAAACTATGAGCTACAAACTATCTTAAAAAAAAAAAAAAGTCTCTCTCTCTCAAGCTTGAATTTTTTGCCAGGTATTTTCCTCGAAGTACCAGGCTCACTTTATACATTTTCTTTTTTTTTTTTTTTGGGGGGGGGGGCATCACTGCTCTCCAGTGGTGGGAGTAGGAGGCCCACACCACTGCTGGAATTGAACCTCCATCCCAGTGGGCCGCAGTCCTGCACACAACCACTATGCCACCGGGGCTCAGCCCACTTTATACATTTTCAAAGCCCCGTTTGCCACAGACACGTGGTTTGAATAACACCCTCATTTGTCAGTTGTCACTTTCTTTTTTTTTTTTTTTTTCTCTTTAGGCATCCAGTTGCCCTCTGGTAGGAGTGGGGGCTTGATGCACATTGCTCAATTGTCACACAGAATTTTAAAACTGTGTGTGCCGGAGTGGAGATTTGATCCAAGCAGTACCTTCTATTGCTTAATCAGAGACATTTACGCGTGAATTTGTTTTTCTTCGCCACATGCGCCTTGGGGTGAAGAATCCGCCAGCGGTGAGGACTATGGTGTGGCCCACCGCCTCAGTTTCCCCGCCGTGGTTTTCGCATCCCCTGTGGAAACGTCACCCTCAAAGGGAAGGGCAATGGCATCCTAGTGCCATTTTGGGCCATCTTGGGGGGTCAAAGGGTGAGCACACCCAGCTGCGAAGCAAACGTCAGAGTTTGCTCAGCAGAGCTCAGTCCGTGGGTCTATACCGGGCCTGGGGGTCCCCTCCAGAGAAACCAGCCCGCGACCCCTCTGCGGAGCCCCCTTCCTCTCTGACACATGAGCACGGACCAAGAGCGACTGCTCCTGTTTGGGGGAAAGTTTTGACCTTGTAGACTTTTGGAAAGGGTTTCCCAGCCCTCACACGATCATACTTTGAGAACCCCCAATCTAGGCCCTTCTCAAGCGTTCACACAGGCTTTTCTTCTGTAGGGATGAAGCCCCTCCCTTTCAAGGGTCTTCGTCTTCTTTATCGAGGGACTCGGGTCTGTGACTATGTGCTTCCTTGGCCTACCCTCCTTTGAACATTTTTGGGCCCTTCCCTATGTGTGCCTTCCTTTCCAGTATAATCTAGGCTGTCTCGGTTCTCAGAGTATTTTAAGCACCACTAGAGTAGAGCTCCAGGGGTGCAGGTGGCACACTGGTTAAGCACTCGACTGCTAACTGAGAGGGAGAAGCAGCCTGCGGGAGGCAGATGGGGGCGTGAGCTTCAGTCACCCAGCGGTCTGACTCCACCCTGAAGGGTCCCTATGTGTCAGAATGGACTTGATGACAATGAGGCTGGTTTTTTTTATTTGTTTGTTTGTTATTGTTGTTGTGTGGGGACGAAGAGGTCTGCATTCGTTAAGCATTCAGCTGCTTGCTGAAAGTTCAGCAGTTTGAGCTCACCCAGCGCATCCATCGGAGGAAGCTGTCAGCCTGTTCCTGTAAGGATTAGTCAAACAGTCCCCTGCCCACGCCTTCTTCTGCCTGCTTCGGAGGATTCCCCAGGCTGTACTTCCACACAGTAGGGGACTGTCACCTCCTTCTCCCACGAAGCGGCTGGGGGCTCCAAGGCTGACTGTGGGTTAGCAGCCCAGGCTTTCACCAGGGACCTCCAGCGCTCCTTTGTCATGGCGACAGCCTTGGAAACTGGCAGGGGCAGTTCCACTCTCTTCTCCAGGGTCGCTATGGGAATGGACTCCCCAAGGATGGGGCAGAGCTAGTCTTCCGGCTATTAAATTCCCAGCATCTGGCAAATAGCAGAACCCCAATCTCAGTTGTCCGGATGAGTGCAGGAGTCTGAAGCAACCTTGTGAAAAGCCTGCTGAGCTTCGGGGGTGGAGGAGTGGTTCTACCACTGGCTGGAAGGACTCTGGGGCCTTGCTTAAACTAGCTCACTCAGGTATTCTTATCAATAGAGTCCATAGGAAAAAGGCAGCAGGCATCTGACTGGTGTCCACACTATTTGTTTAGTCTGTTCCTGTTTTTGAAGGTGTGTGTGTATGTGAGAGAGAGAGAGAGAGAGGAGTGGGGAGATTAATAACTATAATTACCTCTCTAATGAAGCAAGGCAGCAGTAATATCAAAAAAATGTTATAAATTTCCAGTCTCTGTCTCAGGGCTAATCAGTAGGAAGCTGGTTTTCACAGCATTGCTTTTGCTTCCCTGGCACAATCCCTTGGCAGACGAAGATCTTATCTTTCTCCTCTCCCGTCTCTCGTCTTTCCAGGGGGCCCAGCATAGTACCACACACCATACACTCGTAATCAATGTCCATTATGATGTCCTGTGATGAGAAGTAAAACCGAGCAGCAGGGACAAGGAAAGCAAAGCACTTGAGCTGGGAGCCCATAGGCAAGTATCCAGCAGCCCCCACTGTCCCTGGTCAGTATGGGATTCAGGCACAGCTGACTCAGGCAGCAGCTGCTGGTGCCATAGTTAGCCTCTCAGGCACCTCCTTTCCACTCTTTGTGTTCAAGATGTCCAGGACCAAGCTGCCCCACTCTGCTGGGGAAGAGTGGGGGCCACATCTGTGGACATATTAGGTTCTCCCCAGGAGCTTGTCAGAAACACCCCCACCCCTGTCTCTGGAGAGGGGCTCAGGGTAGAAGACTGCCCCTCCCATCTCAGCCCCCTCCCCTCCCCACAGGAGCTTGCAGAGGTGGAGTCAGGATAAAGGGCCGCTGGCACAGAGAGACTCAGGTGCTCTTGGGGCTCCCCTTTCCTCTGAGGGGACAACTTGAAAATCAGGCCATGAGTCCTGGAGAAATTAAGGTAGGACCCTGGTTGTCCTGGCTAGAGAAGAGCTCAAGGGGTTGGAACCAGCCTTGTGAGCTTCTGGAGCCGTGGGACCCCTGAACGGCCTCCACCTCCTGCTATCTGTCTGAGTGCCCCTCGCCTAATCCACCTTTAAAACCATGAGACCTCCATCTGTTGTTCACACCTCTCAGTGACTTCAACTAGAGGCGACTCCAGTGGCAGGATGCCCTAGAAAGACAGGTGTGCGATGATTAAATTCTGCTTACCATGGAACTCCCAAAGGGGACCGCATGCCGAGGACTGGGAGCTGTGCTGATAATAAGCCCTTGTTTAGAGTTCAATTCGAGTTCACCAGCTCCACAACTTCCTTCCCCCTTCTCGCTCTCATCCTCCCACCCAAAGGCTTCCCCCTAATAAGGTTCTTTAAGCGACTCTCTAATGGTTGGGTGGGTACACGACCTAGGTCCAGTTATGCTTTTAATGGTGTTTACACAGTCAAAGGAACTCCGCTTGTTAGACCATCGAGCGGCAAGGACAGGCCGCACATCTGCTCAAGGCTCTGTTAAATTAACCTTTAGTCCGTTTGCCCTCATTGATCCACTGCTTCGCTCCGGGGGCGCCGTCAGTATTTAAAACTCAGTAATGAAAGGTCTGCCTTGCCTAGAACCATGGTGGTTTAAATGAACTGCTAGAGTATTCCTTTTGAAATATCCCATCGAATTAAAAATTATTTAAGGGAGATTGGCTGGAACATAAATTAATTCATTTTAGGCAAAATTAGTCTCTAAACTGTGGGCTAAAAAGGTATGCAGATGAAAGAGCTTGTTTTCAGCCCCGGGTCGAGTAGTTGGAAGGCGACATCCTTCACTAGGCTTCTGACGGCGCGCATCAGTGGAGGTCCACGTGGCAAACTTTGCTGCAGCGTGTCAGCACATGGAATTCATGAGGCTGAGGCGCATGGCCCGATGGGGCTGTACCAGTGTGGGCCTTGGAGTCCAGCTCTGGCCAGAAGCTTGCCGGAGAACCAGACAGCAGGCAGTCGAGGGTCTGGAGCGATGGAAACGGAGGTTAAAATCTGCTCTTACACACACTGTTTTTCTGACCTGGGTCAAGTCCACCCGCTCTCAGCTTCGGTTCCCGCATCTATAAAATAGGAGTATCCACCCTCCAAGGTTGCTAGGAGCAAATCAACAAAGAAAACTCTGAAATATCAAGCGCTTACTGCAAGGGTTCAGCCAATACTTTGAAATGCCAAAAGGAGAACTAATGAGGGCTGGTCCCAAAGAAACATAGGCCACTACCATTGCCCTGCAGCCCCATGTATAGAGTATTGGGGCGTTAGATTAAAAATATGAGCCCTGCTCATATCATCTGTCATCAATTTGAGAGGATTAAGAGTGAAGGGGTGGAGTTTAGTCTGCCAACCCCGTCACAGTTTGATGACCTCATTCAGAGGCGCGAAGGAGATAAACAGGTCCTTGGAGGTGAAACACATGCTCACTTCCTGGGAAGAGCTCTACAGCAACAGTTCTCAATGTGTGGGTCGTGACCCCTTTGGGGGTTGAATGACCCTTTCACAGGGGCCACCCAATTCATAACAGTAGCAAAGTTATAGTTATGGGGCTGAGCCCCGGTGGCGTAAGTGGTGGAGTGCGGAACTGCGGCCCGCGGGCTTGGCGGTTCCAATCCAGCGGAGGCTCTCAGGAGCAGCACTGGGTAGCGCCCATGACCACCAGAGGCAGTGATGCCCACTAAAATAAAAATAAATAAAATTTACAGTTATGAAGTAGCAACGAATACAATTTTATGGTTGGGGGACACCACAGCATGTATTAAAGAGTCATGGCATTAGGAAGGTTGAGAACCACTGCTCTACTGACAAGACACACAGTGCTATGCTGATATAGCCTGTTCCCTCCGAGCTAGCGCAGCCATGTGGAGATCCCTACTGAGGCGCTGCTACCACCACTGGATCCACAAAGCATCCCACCTACTGGCCTGTGGTTTGGCATCATTGCATTTGTTTTGTGAGTCTGAGGGGGACTTTATAGATTGAGATTGGGCATATGGGCTAATATTGGACTTAGGGACTTGATCTGGACTGGGCTGGGATGTTTTTTCAATAGTTGATTGCTCTCATTGATCAAGCTCTTTTTTTTTGGGGGGGGGGGCATCACTGCCCTCAGGTGGTGGGAGTAGGAGGCCCAGTCTTTGCTCCATGGAGTTGGAATTGAACTTCCATCCCAGTGGGCCGCAGTCCCGCGCACAACCACTACACCACCGGGGCTCAGCCTCAAGCTCTTTCTTATATACATACTAGTGTCTCTGAATTTGGTTCTCTAGTCTACCCAGACTAACACACCTTCTGAATTAGGAAAGGGCATAGAGTCTAGAAGGAAAATATTTTACATTAAAACTGTGGTTGGCTGCATGAAGACAGGAGATGTCAGTGCCCATCAAAAGGACTCCCTTCTAGGACTGGAAGTTAAAGGGTGATGCTGTGTCCACAGCCTGTTTACTCTAGCTTGAGCTGACCACCTGAAAGGAGGTGAAGAGACAGGTTACATTTAGACATTGTCCACTGGCGCCCATTGACCCAGCCCATGGAGCTTAGGGACTAAGGAGAACGGAGGAGCTGGTTGGTCTAAGCCCCAGGAGGTGTGTCCATGCATGAGTCTGTAGCTGGTATCCATTGACTTAGCCCACGGAGCTAGGGATGAGCTGACCAGAACCTGACAGAATGACTAGAAAGTTGTTTGACACCATGAGTTGGTGTAGATTGTGGTAATTTGATACATTGCTCTGGAATGGACTTTGCTTATGATGCAGATATTCAAGGTTCTGCCCTGAACAGAAAATTATTTTGATTAGGGGGCATGCTTCTCTCCTCAGACAATCTAAACACTGGTTACAGAAAACGAGGGAGATAAGGCATGAAGTTGCTTTTTCCCCGAGTGTGTTTATACTCAAAATGAAGGAGGCCAGGAAGAGTATCCACTGAATAGTTTCTTCTTTTCTGGATGCACCTGAAGAAGAGAGGGTAGGGACAGATGCTTATAGGATTATGTGATTCAAGTGTGTGCATGTTGGTTTTTAGTAGTGTTGACACTGGTTGTTAAGGCTTATAACCATGGAAGGCACGCAAGAATGGTACTCTAGCTTGTGGTGATGACCTGACTTGGCTCCATGAATGGGACTAGGGGAGTTACAGCAATAAAGAGAGGGCTGAGTTTGGACAAATTAGTGAAACAAACCAACAATAACAACCACAAGCACAAACAAATATCAGTAGTTAATCACCCTAAGAGTTTATTTCTTAGTTAGGTCATAGTCAGGAGAGATGGTCTTCCCCTCCAGGACCCTACCCACTTTCGGTCCTTGATGCCCTTAGTGTCTTCTCCATTCATCCAACAAGTGGAAAAAGTGGAAGGGTGGGAATGAGTCGAGGCACTGTGCGATTTGTGTACAGTGGCCAAACCTGAAGTCCTCTTAAGGTTTTGCTCTGATGGTGCTTTGCGAGGCTCCAAGCAAGGGGATAATCTGTGGTACTTAAATCCTGTCAGATACCAGAAAGAGTGAAGCTGGAGAACTTTCGGGCGATCTGACCAGACCTGATGGATATATATATATATATATATAACAGACCTGGCACCCTGGTTCCTGAGGGGCCTCACTCTGAGGATGAGGATCCTGTGCCTTCCTTCACTAAGGAATTAGTTGTCAGTGACAGCTCGGGATCAGTAAAACAGGAGGGGGAAATGACCTCCAAAGAGAGAAGACCCTTGACTGCAGAAGCCAGGGAGGGGATTGTGGTACAATGGAATGCTTTCTTATGGTCTTTCTCATCAAGGCTTTGTAATGCCCACCAACAAATTCAGTGGGAAATGCTAATAAGGAGCTTGTGGCTTGGACGACTAATCATGCAAGCAAATATGGTGCATGTCACCCTTGTGGGAATGGAACTATGCAAGATACATGCATGGAACCCTCATGAGAGAATCGATGACTTACATCATCCTGCTACGCTGAAAATGAGCCATTTAGTGCAAGGAGGAGGGACCTCACTATGCAGAAGAGATGCATCTTTAAACTAGGTTCCTGTGCTGAGAACAGCCTAGGCCCAGGAGACAGGCAGAGATGGAACAGTGGAGATGACAAGAGACAGTGAGAAGCAGAGGCAGCAGCAGCACCAGGAGATCAGCAGGAGATGGTCCAGTGGGCCTCCAGACTCAGAGTTAGAAAGTTGGGTGCCTTTAGGCAGGGGGTTTGCTGGCTGAGTAGGAGGCCTCTGGGCACTTATCAGCAAAGAACTAGGTAACATTTCTTGGAGTAGGCCAGAGAAACAGAAGGGCTGAGAAGACAAAGACTTGAGAGAAATCTGCCCACGGTGTGCCTAAGAAGCTGTCTTGACCCAAGAATGGTGTTCTGAGTCATACCTGTTCCTAAATTATAGCCTGGTTATTCCCTAATAACCCTACAATCATAAGCCCTGTCTGTGAGTTGTGCGGCTACTGCAAGGGATTATGGTACCCAGGGGAGATTGGGGGTGGGGTATGGCTGGCATAGCTGTTAGGAGCTCCCAACTCAGCTCCAACTCATAGTTATGACAGAAGGAAACCCTGGAAAGTCCTGGATCATCATCACAAGTGTTGCGTTTGAGCCCAGGGTTACAACCCAGGCGAATCCATCTCCTCAAGGGTCTTCCTGTTGTTGTTGCTGCCCCTCTACCAAGCATGCTGTTCTTTCCCAGGGACTGCTCTCCCCTGATAACACGTCTGTGCTAGACAGGGTTCTCTAGAGAAACAAAACCAGGACACTAATAATTTGATATATATTTAGATAGACAGATATCTAGAACAAGAAATAAACAGTTAATTGATCTACAAAGCAGTACAAATGACTCATGGCAACTCACTTCCATGAGACAACTGATAGACTGGCAGTCCTTCAAGACTTGAGAGCGCTGTGGACCTCTGTAGAGTAATTCAGGCTATCTGGTCACAGGCAACAAGTAGCGTGGTGAATCAGGGCTTGAAGGAACCTCAACTTACAGTGACACAATCCATGGATTAGGTGTCCCATGGGTACTGTAGCTTGCAAATGGAGGCACAGTGCAAGCAAGAAAGATGGCTGCACCCTGGTCTGAAGATCCAAGAGCAAGAGAGAGAAAGGCAAGGCTCATGGAGCCATTTGTCTCTTCGCCCTTCAATTAATCTCCCATGTGCTCATTGGCCATGTTGGCACAACAAACCTGCCTATCACAGCATCCAAAGTACATGAGATGAACTCATGCTTTCTGGCTCCTAAAACAGGCTGGTATTAGAATTGGCAAAAAGTTGTGGAGGAGGAGATGAGTTCCCTCTGCTTCACAGCCATCAGTCTTGAGCTACTGATGCCGGGCATGAGTCCTCACTCCTTTGTGAAGTTAACGAAGAGTTCTGATGCTCAAGTCATTTTTACATATACTTAAATAGAACCACATATACATGCATACGTGGACCTAAAGTCTAAGTCCCCTATTGCAAGTTTGGAATAAAACTGTATACCGGGAACTGCCCCTCTTAATAGCTGCTGGTCCCAGGAGTGTGTGCTAGAGCTCTTGGCTATTCCTGAGCGGGACTCTCAGTCAGGAGGAGATGGTCTTTCCTGATTCCCTTGCAGTGCAAGGTGGTCACGTGGACAATGCGAGGTGGGTGGAGGCAGAGTGCTCCATGTTCACGTGTAATCTTTTGGTTCATTTTCTGGGTGAGTGGAGATACCACTCACACCCCCCAAGGGTTTACAGGAGGGTGGAGCTCTGGGGGGAAGGACCATCTCCTACTTGTCTTGGATCGTGACCTACCGGAGACAGAAAGTCTTACTGTGGAAGGGAGCTGTGATGGCGCTTGCACTGGATTCTGTTGTTGTGAGAGCAGATTGGGTTTTTCTCTTTGCTGCTGGTCTCTGCAGGGTGTGTAAAGGTGGGCTCTCCCTTTCACTTCCCAATATGCACAGGAACAATCTCTTGGAGCTACAAGTCCAAATGGAAGTGGAGAGGTCCCTGATCATCCCTCTCTGATGAGGACACAACTGCCTCTCTGCCAGTGCAGAGACTTGGACAGGAGTATCGCCCACCATTGGAGGGAGATGCCAGCTGCCCTTAGAGGCCTTCATTCCGAGCCTGGCCTAGATGCAGGCATTGCGGTTTGGCACCCTGGAAAGACTATTTGGTTTCGTCACTTAAGCTAACTCCATGACTTTGGTCACGTTTCTCGACCACTTTGTGCTCTTTGTCCTTATCTATGTAACTAGACTTAGGAGTCATCTACCAAACTGAAGCAAAAGCCAAACCAGCTGCCCTCAACTGGGTTCTGAGGCTTGGCGATGCATGCATGTCAGAGGAGAATCAGTTGAGCTTTCAGAAGTAGGTCTCTCGACTTTTCTTCCCAAACTCCTCTGGGTGGACGCAAACTGCCAACTCTCCATTGAGCCACTGAGCCCTTAATTATTGGCACCACCCAGGGACACCACCTGCCAACGAGAGCTCTAATAAGCATTAGGAATCGTTTTTTAAAACCCCATCATTGAGCTTGACAAGAATAGTTAATGATAAATGGTCAGGTGATTACCACCGGAGTAGGATGCATAACACCTCATTTACTCCACAAACGTTTTTCTGGCACTCACCATGGCCAGCCAGGGACCGGGGATGCAGAGGCGAGTTAGCAGATACTTCTCTGCCTTTGTTGCATTTTTGTTCCACTCTTGGCATCCTTCGATTGCTATGCCCTCCCCACCACACTCCTCCACCCTCTCAGACACCACAGGCCTGTGCCCACACCCACATATGAAAATGAACTGGAGAACAAAACAAAATTCAATGGGGGCAAATCCAAAGGGAACCTGAGGCCAGACTTCTAGGAGGATGCTACCCGGGTTGGATGTTTTCTCTGTAAGGAATGTCTTAGTCCAAACCAAACC